>CAJHQP010002987.1:0-74654 GCA_905132765.1 Moricandia arvensis
TGATCATTCTGATTGATGAACTCATTTAACCCTTCCTGGTTCCATTGTTTTTTTTTTGCTTGTTGATTAAGCATTCCACTCGCAATGTAGGATTGTATAAGGAAGCAGAGATGGGGAACGAGGAGGTATTGATGGTGACCAGGGATCACTTAACAGTGTAGTAGATCGATTCCCTATCTCACATTGATATCCCTGAAAAAGAAGTTATTTTCCATAAAGTAAGGATTGTCATCCATACGAAGCTTGATATCCTTTTGTAGCATCCCAATCTGAAGTGTTTTTAAAGTACCAATTCTGCAGAACACGGAAGATGAGGCTATTAAGACGATGTGCGATTTTCCAATATTGGTTAGCAAGCAAGGCTTGGTTGAATTGTTGCAGATCTCTAGAGTCGTGTCCACCTTGTTGTTTGGAAACTGGTAACTTCTTCCATGGGACCCAAGCCATCTTCTTATGACCATTTTCCGAATCCCACCAGAATTGAGAGATAAGACTATTTATTTCCTTACAAAGCTCTACTGGTAACCGTAAACAGTTCATAGCAAAAACTGGCATCGCAAGAGCCATTGATTTATCAATGTTTCTTTACCAGCTTTTGTAAGGAAACGATTTTGCCATCCGAGAATCTTTCGGCAAACATTATCTTTAATATATTTAAATTGTTTGCTCTTGTTGCGCCCAAATTGCTCTGGTAGACCTAAATATTTCCCGCCTCCACCTATTTTATAGTTTCCCAGAATGTGTTGGATTGACTCCCGAGTATTTTGAAAACTTTTGTACCAAATGTAATGGTAGACTTCTCCAAATTTACCATTTGACAAGATCCTATCTCATAATGCTTGAAAATATGTAGAAGATTTGTAGCATTCCTTTGATCAGCTTTGACAAAGAATAAGGAATCATCCGCAAACAGTAGGAGAGAAATCGATGGTCCACCAACTGTAAAACGCAGAGGAGTTAAGAAATTATTGCGTTCGACATCGTGGATAAGAGAAGACAAAACATCCGAACATATGATGAAGAGATATGTTGATAACGAATCACCTTGTCGAAGACACCGAGTTGGGTAAAATTTACCATATGGACTTCCATTAATCAATACCAAGAAGGAAACAGATGTTACACAGCCCATGATCCAACTAATCCACATTTCACTGAATCCTTTTTTCCTCATAACCTCTCGCAGGAACTTCCACTCGATACGATCATAAGCCTTACGAATATATGTCTTAACCCCCATGTATGCACTTGCACATATCTTATTAACTCGTAAAGAATGAAAAGATTCATGAGCTAAAAGAGTATTATCCAAAATGTGACGACCAGAGAAAAACGTTGCTTGGTTCTCAGCCATTGTATCCATAAGAACCTCCTTTAATCTCCATACCAAGATTTTCGAAATAACTGTATATATCACATTACATAAAGCTATAGGTCAAAAATATTTCATTGAATAAGGAAGATCAATCTTTGGTATTAAGCAAAGATTCATATGATTGATATCAGTATCCATAATCCATGTTTCAAAGAAAGAACGGACCTCTTTGATAACATCAGTGCCAACTATATCCCAATAAGATCGAAAGAAAGCTGCTGTAACCCCATCCGGACCTGGTGCATGTGTTGCTCCAATATCAAAAACACTACGTTTGTTTTCATCATCACTAATGTCCCGAGTTAGGAAAGCATTAATCGAAAAATTAATTCTTAAATAAATAAATAACTCATCTGAGTGTATATGATTTAGGTTAGGGAAAAGAAAACTTAAAAAAAAAATTGTTGTTAAAAAAGTGAAAGAGCCCACAAAAGCCATGAGATTATATTTAAAAAACGAAAAGACAGGTAATAGAATATATGCATTGGTTTATTGTTGGTTATGATACTTGGTTTAATATCTTATTCGGTTTAGTGATTGAGTTGTTGTATTTAAGTGATGATACACTTTCATTTGTAGTTAGTGAAGCTTTTACAAACATTCTGTTAGATCTGAAATGGTATCAGAGCATTCTCCAAGCTTTATTCATCTTCCGCAATCGATTCATCTTCGTTTCTTCAAAAGTTCTTGTTTTTTTCTCAAATCTCTTACGATTCATTCGTTATCATCGATCGCGCTTCATTCCGATCGTTTTTGAGCTAATCCAAGCTCTTTTCAGCTAATTTCTTCATTTCAGCTTCGTTTCAAGCTCATATGAGCTCCGTATTGTTTCGAAGATGGCGACGAGTCAATTTATACCTATTTCGATAAATAATCCAACCTCAGTTGCAGTGAACTCCGATCCATACATGAATCCTCTTTTTCTTCATGTTGCGGATAACTCTGGTGTCTGTCTTGTCTCCGATAAGCTCGTCGGTGAATCTAACTATCATACATGGCGTCGATCTATGATTAAGTCTCTAAATGCGAAGAACAAGCTCGGTTTGTCTATGGTACGCTCGCAAAACCTCTGATCTCAGATCCTAAGTTTGGAACATGGACTCGCTGCAACGATATGGTATGTACATGGATTACAAACTCGGTCTCTAAAGATATAGGTTCTGGAACTGTTTACTTTGATGATGCACATCTCTTGTGGTTGAATCTAGAAGGTAGATTTAGGCAGAGCCACCTATCTAAGATCTATGTTGTTCAAGATAAATTAGATCATCTCTATCCAGGATCTATGGATTTTAGTGCATACTATACTCGCCTGACTACTCTATGGGAAGAAGTAAAGAACTATGAAGCATTACCTTCATGTACGTGTGGTAACTGTACATGTGGATAAAATGATAGATGGAATCAGTTGTATGAGAAATGGAGTACAATCAGATTCTTGATGAGACTGAATGAATCCTTTACCCAAACACGAAGGGAAATCATCATGATGGATCCTTTACCAGAATTCACCAAGATCTACAACTTCCTCAGCCAAGATGAATAACAACGTGGTTTATCAACACTAGTGACTCAGGAAACAGTTGTATTTCAAGCATCTATGAATCAACAGAAACCTCGTGGATCCAACTCTTATCACGGAAACTCTAGACCGCTCTTCAGTTTGCCGACATGCTCACTAAACCTCTCACCGCACTTCAGTTTCATCATTTACAGTCCAAGATGGGACTTCATCACCTTTACTCTCCATCTTGAGGGGGGGGGGGTAATAGAATATATACATTGGTTTATTGTTGATTATGATACTTGGTTTAATATCTTATTCGGTTTAGTGATTGAGTTGTTGTATTTAAGTGATGATACACTTTCATTTGTAGTTAATGAAGTTTTTACAAACATTCTGTTAGATCTGAAAACAGAGAAATCTTCTTCTTTTTTTTCATCAAAAGACAGAGAAATCTAATTTATCAAATATGAAGCAAATTTAAGCTTTTGAGACTTTGAAATTAAATTATTTCGCTAGGTATATAACATACAATATTTATTTTACTCTTGCAATGTCTAAACCTTGTTTATTTAGTAACCTGTCAAATTTTCATTGGTAACCAAAACACAACAAAATTTTGAAAACGTGAAACTACATGCTGTTATTTTTTAGATCTTTTACTTAATCGCTAATATGGTGTTGTTTTTCTAGCTATAATCCTCTTTGACGTAACAGCAACATGTCAAGAGCGTTTGCAAGAATTTTTTTTGAAATAACTTAGACCTTTATTGTAAAGATTTAAGATTTTGATTCGATCATGTGTGTTTGCATTTGTTAAGAAAAAAGTGTTTGCATTTGTTAAGAAAAAAGTGTTTGCATTTGTATGTTACTTGTTTTAACGTAGCATTTATGTGCTAGTTATCATTATTTATCAGATGGCATATATGAATATTTTTGGGTTAGAAGCAAAACGTAAACTAAGTTTTGTCTTCTTTTTATTTTCCCGTTTAATTTTTCAATTTCCCAAGAAAAACTCTGATACATACAAAATTATAACCTTTGAAGACGAACACATTGCTGAAACGCATACTCTACTACAATAAAAACAAAGCAAGACATAATGAGATACCCTAGGCATTCGGTTCTCAGTTTGGATCTTGTTTCAGTTACAGTTCGATTCTTTCTGTTCTTCAATTATTTGGCTTTACATGTATATCTTTTTGGGTATTTAAAAAGTTCGGTTTTGGTTTGGTTATTTTGGGTTTTCAATTCGTCTCGGTTACAAAGTTGGAAAATGACTTATATTTGAGATAATTTCAAATTCTATTTTGTTTCAGTTCGGTTTCAGTTTTTTGGTTAATTCAGGTTAAAAAAATAAGGCATTATAATTTTTTGGATTAAATATCACATTTAAGGATTTCATATAAAATTTTGGATAATTTAGATAATTTTAAAAATTTAGATAAAAATTATTCTAGTAATTATTTTTTTTTGTGAATTTGATTTATAAATAATATTTTAAAATTATTTAATTTTTAAAAACTAAATATAGTTAATATATAAATATATATATTATAGTATAAAAATTTGAGTATCCATTTGGTTCTTGGTTCGGTTTTGGATTTTCAGTTCTAGAGATGTAAGGTTCACTAGTATAATTGATAGGACTTAAACCCAAACTAAAATCGTTGTTTGGTTCTTCTAGGCCTAGGCATTCGGGTCCTTGGATCGGGTTCGGATCGGGTCTTGTCGGATTCGGATCCTTCAGATCTTAGATATTTAGATCTAATAGGATAATTAGAATTTGTCTGTTCGGATTTGGTTCGAGTCCTCTCGGATCCGGGTCGGTGTTTGGGTCTTAGATAGTTGGATCCAATATGATAATTAAAAAAATTTGGTTTGGTTCGGGTCTCATCGGGTCATGCCCCAAAATTACCCAAAACACACTAAAAAATCTGAAAAATATTTAAAATTTTCAAAATATCCAAAAATTTGCCCAAAATATTATCCGAAAACATAAAAAATACCCAAAATTTATTTGATTACTTGAACTATATTTTCAAAATCTAAAATTTTACATGAAACCCAAAACTATACTAAAAGAAAACCTGAAACTTTTAAAATAATATTTTTAATACCAAAAATATTCTAAAACAATCATTTATACTTAATATATACTAAAAGTTTTGAATATTTCGGATATCTATCGGGTCTCGGGTTTGGACCGGGTCAGATCCAATACATACGGATCCTGCACAACAAAACCCAATGGATAAAAAGATAATACCCATATCTGACCCGAACCGATTTTTCGGGTCAGTTCCGATTTGAGTTTTAGGGTTCAGGTAAAATTCCGAGGCCTAGGCCTAGGTTCTTCACTGTCGCATATATGTGCGAGACCTAAGGATACCATTTTGAATTTGTCCAAATCCAAAGTTTTGGACTGGAATGAAAAAAATGTAGGTCCGTTATGGTGGTGAGATGATTAGTCGATATATGGCCCATTTATTCTTTATTTTCTAAGAAATCCTTTATATTACGAAATTCTCCTATTAATTAACTAAAAGTAACTAAGTAGGTATGCACGCTGTGTAATCTTTATCATCTTTACTTTTTTGTTTTTTTCTTTGTTTTTACTTCTTTAGGAGGAAGAACCCATATTTCGATTTCATCTTACAATATAGATACATATATATGTGTATATATATATATATATATTGGAGTTTAAGCAAATTTATAACATTTAAATTTTTAGTTACAAATAAGTGTCACGATTCACGATATCAATTAACTTTTAATTATATTTTTAAACAATATTATCTGCATGATTTAATTCTCAATAAATGACAGTATTGTGGGAAAAGAGGAGCCTTTAAGGAAAGTGAGTAAATGGAAACGCAACTTTGTTCATATGCTTTTAATTTATTTATTTTAAAATTTCGCAATTGCACAATTAGCGCCGGTCTTACTTTCTCCTATATATATTTGTGCTACAAAACTTATATATCTTCAATATCTCTCTACGTTCATTTTCTCTCCCAACAATAATAAACAAAGAATCTGATTCGATTCAAGCCAAGATCGACATCCATGCACGTTCAGGTTTAAAGGTTTCGTATTGAAATATACATGCATACATACTTGTCTTCATGCCTGGCTCCCTGTATGCCACAAGTGGATATTGATTTTGGTTGACAAAATCAGCTGCCAGTGGCGTACAAGGAGCCAAGCATGACCTAGAACAGATGGTAACTCATTTACATATGTAACTATGCGTGCATATATGAAGTTTTATCTGGATTTCTGTTTTTAGTTTATTTTTTTGAATTTTGACTGTAAATGAAACAAGTTTTATAGTTTGATATGGATTTATATTTTATCATTAGACGGTTTGTTTTTCCCGAGTTGATTAAACTTTAATCCTGGTTTCTTATATAGCTCCTTGATCAAGAATATATACGGTTTTGAATTGATTTGTTTTGAGTTCTCATTTAACATCAGAAGGAAATGGTTTGTGCACAAATTTATACTTTAGTCGTGTTTCTCTTATAAATTAAACCTTTTTTTATCAATAAATTAAAACTTTGGATTAAAATTTTCTTCATCTTGTGTGATATGCAGACAGCAGTTAAATTAACCTTGGCTTAGGAGAGTAACCAGTTTCTTTTTTGTACTGTTTTTAAATTTCTAATTTCGAATTTTAATCTTTATTATTATTATTATTTTTAAATGATTCATGGCGGTCAAAAAGGCGGTATTAATTTTGGGAAAGAAAAAGCGTTTAATAAAATTTCGGTTATAACAAAAACGTTACCAATCAATCAGAATAATTGTCGACTTCATATTGGAATTCTGGGAACCCACAAAATAATTCAGAATTTACGCGTTAATTATTATTTTTTTCCAAAATTTGAATGGTTTACAAAAGCCCAGAACCAGTCACGGAATATAATTATTTTTAATCATTGCCATAATTAGTTATGAACAAAATTGAATAGGGAAAGCGTTACTATATAATAGCTGCATTCCATTTCTTAAGAGGTTTTTATTCATCGAAACAATAATGTAATGGGAGTTACACATTCCAAATGTAAAATCCCCATTTGCCTTGAAGCTAAAATTATCTTTCTGTGAAACTGTAATGATAAAAGATGCTAAATTTAAGCTTTTCTGTATATGATAAACCTGTTAAGCAAATAATCAAAAGAACTTTCATTTGAACTCTCAAGTATAACCATAAGGTCCATAACTGTTGCAACATTACAGTAGAGTTATACTTATATCATGTTGTCATAAAACGATAAAAAAGGCGACAAGTACCAAAGCTAAATGAGAAGAAACAAGTTCACATCACGTTTTGTGTTCCAACTAAACCCGCTTTGGTTTCTTCTTCTTAGAGAAGCTTTCAGGCGTTCTGCTTTCTTGTTTACGCTTAGTCCCTGCAAATCTCTTGCCACCACTCTCTTTCGACTCTTTCGCGTTTGCTTTAGCTTTCCTTGCAGCAACCGCTGGCCGCTTCTGACTACGCTGCTTCACAGCACTATTACCATTACCACCACCTTTGTTGCCTTCATTGCTGCTGCTGCTACTTCTAGGTCTCATCTTTGATTGTGCAGGGCTTTTCTGATAAGGCTTCTTCTTATCATCATCACCGGATTTCGAGGCACGTACACCTTGATACGAAAGATTAGCCTTCCCCGTCGCAGTTGGTGTGACTACTTTGTCCTTGTTTCGTCTTTTCTCAGCTGGAGAGTAAGCTTCAGAAGGATTGGTCTTTCTCTTTGATGGGGTTGCATCAAGTTTGGCACGAGAGACACGTAACTCTCTCTCTCTAAGCTTCAGATACCCTTTCTTGATTACAAGATTTGCAGCTTCCTAAAACAAACAAGAGGACTCATAAGATCTAATTAGTTATACCTAAAACCTTATAGACAGAATCAAAGTTTTTTACTGACGTACCTTTGTTTTAAACAAGACGTAAGCTATTCCTTTTCCAATGTTCAAGTGAGGATCTCTAATAACACGAACAGCTTCTAAATTGTTCTCCAGATTGCTCTTACCAGTAAACAATTGATACACCTCCTCATCCTGCAAGTAGAAGATAAAGAAACACAAAACTGAGACTGTGATATAATGTTCTCAATTCAAGAAATGAGATTACACTATTACTAACCTTCACGTCGAAAGGGAGATTGCCTATAAAGACCGTCCTCTTATTATCATACAAAAGAGTATCCTGACCTTGACCTTTCAGTTTCTTACGAGGAGGACATGCTCTATCAACACGGATATGATTCCCATCAATCTGAATATTATCCAAAATAATCTTAATCAGAACCAACACATAACTCCTTTGACTCATTCAACCACAGAGAAAAAGGCTAAAACTGTTATATTACCAGAGACATGTTAAGTGCCAAAGAAGCTTCAGCAGATTGCTCTGTCTCAAACACAACATAAGCATGAACACTGCACTTTCAAAAAGGTTAACATTAAAGACTTTCCTTCCAGTCAAAATCAAGATACACAAATAGGGTTTAAAAGCACAGACCTTGATGCTTTCTCATTGATTTGCTTCAACATGATAGCTCCTTTCCTCGTCCTCTTAGACTAAAAACCAAATCAAAACCAGCTACTTAGACCCAACACACGCACTAAAAATCTAACCTTTTAAGAGAAAAAGTTATGAAACTTACGTCAACAATAGGCACAGAGCGTATCCTCACAGATTCAACCTCACCAAACTTACTAAACTCCTTCAAGATAAGCTTCTTCTTAACCTTCAACGGCAAGTTCCCAACGAACACAGTTCTAAGAAGCTTACTCTCATCATCAAACCCTTCCTTTGAAACCATGGTGTCCGCTACTTCATCAGCTTTCTTCCTCTTCTCACCAACCTTCTTCTTCGTCTCCTCCTTCACCTCCACGCTTCCGTACTTCTTCGTCTCGTACTCGTTCTCAATCTCGTCTCTCTTCCTCTTCTTCCTCTTTGACTCCAACCCACTTTCCACAACATCAAAGTTCGACTCTTTAACACCCTCCTCGTCCGAATCTGAGGCTAAAGTTTTGTCCTTCTTAGATTTCTTCTCCTTCACGAGAGATGCTGTTTCTTCCTCCGCTTCTTGGTCCGCTGGTTTTGGGTCTGGTTTCTTTCGACGGAAAGGGTTGTTATCGGAGAAGAGACTCGAAAAGCCAGAGCTTTCTCCGGGCTCAGCCATGTCGCCGGAGAAGAGAGTGGTGAAGATCCCTGATTGGGTCTGAGATTCTTCAGCTTTCGTCTCCTTCGTTTTCTTCTTCCCCATTCTCGTTCGATTTCAAAGGGGGAGAGAGGAAGAGAGGTTGAGGAAACCCTAATTAGAAAAAAGTTTGGGAAACGAGGGTTGTTTGTTATTACAAGAGAGCGGACATAGATTCGTTACCGGGTCGAGTTAAATTTGTTAAACCTAACTCGTTAACTATTGGGCCATCGAAACGCAGCAGAAATGGGCTGATCAACATTTTGGTCCAATGAGTTTACATTCATACAAGGAATCTCTTCTCTCACGCCCAACCAGAAGAGAAAACTAGTTATGTATGGGAATATTACTTCCTTGATCCAAAAGTGCATTAGTCCCACTAATGTTGACAAAGAATTTTCTTCCAAAAACTCTATAACAATCAAAAGAATATATTTATTGGAAACTGAATTGGTGGATGAATGTATGACCTCATCAAAGGATCAATATTTTATTATGTTTATGTTAGGGAAAAAAATTAGTATGTTGTTATAGTAGTGTCAGGATAGAAGAGTTAACCATAAGGATCCTCCGAGAACTATTTATTTATCTAGTGTATGCAAATCTAACCTTGAACTACGATAATTGTGATAAATCGAAAACATAAAAATTAAGGAAGTTGATTCCAGAATTCACTTTCCAATGCACGATAACTACTTTAGAACACTTATCTCCATTTTAAAAAAAAAATTAGATTTTGATCCGCGCTTTAAAAACGCGAAATTATTTTCGACACAAATAAAATTATATGAAATAAATTTGCATTTTTGATTATGTATCTACATTTAAATGTTACAAATGAAGCGTTATATTCAGTGTCTCAATTCACGACCCGGACCCGCGGTTAAACTGACTAACTCATGATTTTATATGGAGTCCGGTTTGTTATTTTCTTTAAACTCGTTATTTGATTTTTTTATAAAATCTGCAAAATACACTAAAATTTGAGACCCGACTACTGGTTGAACCTATTGGTGGTCACTATGTAATACAATTTGACTTAAATTTTGATATTTAAAGCATTCTAATATATAAATGTTTAGATGAATGATGAATATATATTATGAGTGTTATCCTCTTATTTTACAAAAGTTACTCAAACTAATTTATCATTTTATTGTAAGCGTAATGGATCAATATTCGAGAGGATACATACTAAATTAGAAATAGATACATGAATTTGAGATGAATTTTGATCCGCATTGTAAGCGTAATGGATCAATATTCGAGAGGATACATACTAAATTAGAAATAGATACATTAATGTGAGATGAATTTTGATCCGCACTTTAGTGGGGGTTATTGGTTCTTGCATTTTAATGGATTTGGAAATCTAAACTAAATCAAGTGTTATTGATTCTATGATTTTAAAATTCATATTGAAATTATATGTTATTGGTTTCATGATTTATAAATTTTAATTTAAATCAGGTGTTATTCAACCATCCAAATTTACTAATTGATTTAATTTCATAATGAATTTGCATGGATTTCTTTGTTAAAAATACAAAGACTCAAATTCGAGAGAAAACCTCCGTATTTATAAATACAAATTTATATATTAAATTTAAAAATCAATATATTTTACTTTGATTTGTAAATACTATATGGATTTCTAAATATTCTAAAGTACATGAACCAATAACGCCTCCTTAATGTTTTTATTAGATTTTGATCAAATATTAATGTTTATTATTATATTTTCACCCGCATTTTAATGTTTTTATTAGATTTTTATTAAATATTAATGTTTATTGTTAGATTTTGACCCGTACTTTTTAAAGCGAGATGAATTTTATTCAAATATTTATTTACACAAAATTAAAAATCTTATACATGTGTATTTTTTTATTAAAATATTTGTTTTGAAATATATATAATAAAAATAAAATTTACATTAATATAATTTTATGAAAATAAGATAATTAATTTATATAACCTGCTTCATATATTATAATACATATTTTTAATTTTTAATATTCGTAAAATTTTATTTGATTATTATATTTTTTGTTAACATTATTATACAAATTAACTATTCTTATTATATTCGTCTCATACATGAGAAATATATTAATTATTTTTAATATTTTAATTTAAATATATATATTAACTTATAAAATGATTTATTAGTTCATATATTATATTTTAATATTGTTTAATAATTTTTCGTTTTTAAATATAGTTAATATTAATAATATCTTTATTATTTAAAAACAAATGTATATTTAAATATTAAATAAAAGATATTAAAAGATAATCAAGAATATCTTTTTAGATATTTTATTTTGAAAATATTAAGATAATTGGTTAGATATAATATATATTTAATAATAATTAAGTTAGTTGTAGAAAATAAATAGGAAATTAAGAAAATGTAATGGTCCAACCTAGACTACTTATAAGTAGATAAAAAATAGGACTCTGTTTTAATATATTAGATACCATGAGATAGATTTTTAAAACAAAAATTGTCACAAAAAAGAAATTTCAAGGACAGAAATAGTTGATATATATATATATATTTGGGCAAATCTCTCTGATAGAAATTTTAAAAATTTTGTCACTAAATAAACTTCAAAAAATAAAATGATTAAAATAAATTTTTTATTTTAAAATTCTTTTTTTTTTTAATTTTAAACTTCATTTCCAGAACTCCACTCCATAACTTTAAATCCTAAGTCTAGATTAGTTAATCCAAAATATATAAATTTATATTTACATCTTTTAATAAAATTTAATTGAATCATTTTTTGCTTTAAAAACTATTTTTTGATAAAAAAATAGAAAAACTTGCCCGAGACTATTTCTCTATATGTTTCAGAGGTTTTTACACATAATAAAAGTATATTAAATTTTGATTAAATGTATTATTTTTGTGATTAACTACTTTCAAATTTTTTCAGTTAAAATTTAATAAACACAATTAACTTTTTTCAAAATTTATAATTAACAATTTGTACCTAATAAAAACTATACTGGAAATTAAAAATATATCTTTTGAAATATTTTTTTCTAAAACATACATTATATCATTTTGAAACAGAGAGAATAACTAATTTTAACAGTCCACTAGAACAACTCGAACTCGAATGAAAGTTTTTCTTACAAAATGTAATAATATTGGTTTAGAATGTCCATTTAAAAAAAACTAAGAAGAAAATAGTGCATATAGACACACTTTTAAAAAAGTAAAAAAAAATACTTTTCTGAATTGTCTAAGTTTTAAAATCTCATGACAGCACAATATTTGGATCTCTCTTACAATCAACTATTAGGATTCTAACTTAAGTGAAAAGATGACTAATGTTAAGTCATTCTATATGCTTTGTCACACACGTGCATAATGGAGACATGTGTTTTGGTTTAAGCCAATAATCGTCTAAACAACTCTTCCACCGACGTGTGTTTTGGTTTAAGCCAATAATCGTCTAAATAATGGAGACATGTGTTTTGGTTCTAGTGTGATCTACGGAGACATGTGGGGTTCAGACCATAGGCCCATGTTGGTTGGTTTTGTTCTAGAACAGAAGGAAACGCACAGAGGCAGATTTTACTTGGACAATAGGGTTCGAGGAAGTTATCATCAATGGTTGGGGTGAATCCGGCAACAACACCAGCATTATGGACAGAATAGCTAACTGTCGTAAGGAAATCTCTAAATGGAAAAAAGTTTCGGACATCAACTCTCATGATAGGATAACCCGCCTCAAGGCTTCCTTGGAACTTGAAACCTCCAAACTCCATCCTTCCCGCTCCGTTTTGAAAAGCCTAAAGCAACAACTAGCGGTAGCTTACAATGAAGAAGAGAAATTTTGGAGACAGAAATGTAGAGAGGAATGGCTTCGTGAAGGTGACAAGAACACTAGATACTTTCACAACGTCGTCAAAGGTAAAAAAGTCCAGAACAGAATCCTTATGCTGCTTGACGAGCTTGGTCATGAAAACTTCTCAGAAGGAGCTAAGGGTGCGATTGCGGTGGACTATTTTAGAGAGCTCTTCTTAAGTTCGAACCCTCACGACCTTGACTCTCTTTTCCTTGGATTCCAAGAACGCATTTCAGCCGAGATGAATGAAAGATTAACAGCTCCTATTACTAGTGAGGAAATCAAGAAATCAGCCCTCAGTATTAATGGTGGTAGTGCCCCTGGAGAAGATGGTTTTTCAGGTACTTTCTACCATAAATACTGGCACATAGTGGGTCAGGACATCACCCGGGAGATACTGCAATTCTTTGATACAGCAATTATCCCTGAGGGTTGGAATCATACCCAGTTGAGTCTCATCCCAAAGATTATGAACCCAACCAGAATGCAAGACATGAGGCCAATTAGTTTATGTGCTGTGCAGAACAAAATCATCTCCAAAATTCTCTGCAATCGGCTAAAATCAGTGCTCCCCGATGTAGTCTCTGAAACACAAGGAGCTTTTGTATCTGGCCGCTTGATTTCTGATAACATCATCATAGCACATGAGATGGTTCATGCCTTAAGAACAAAAGAAAATGTCTCCAAGAACTTCATGGCAATTAAAACCGACATGTCAAAAGCTTTTGACAGAGTAGAGTGGTGTTTCCTTGAAACTTTGTTGGAAAGATTCGGATTCTCCAGAGTCTGGGTTCGATGGATAATGGCTTGTGTAAGTACAGTCTCATACTCAGTCCTTCTGAATGGACATTCCCACGGGTATATCAGACCTGAACGAGGCTTACGCCAGGGTGACCCTCTCTCTCCCTTTTTATTCACTCTATGCTCAGAAGCTTTGATCAGTTGTCTGAATAATACAGCAAGCTCTGACAAGATCCATGGAATTAAACTCGGTCCAGAAGGCCCTGAAGTTCATCACCTACTATTCGCCGATGACAGTTTGCTTATAAGCCAGGCATGTCCATCCGAGGCCAACGAAATCTTACAATGCTTAAAACTCTATGGTGATGTTTCTGGTCAGCGAATCAATTTCGACAAATCATCTATTATCTTTGGCTCACATGTATCAGCCCCGACCAAGCAAGAGATTCAGTCCATCCTCGGTATTCATAAGGAGGGTGGTGAGGGAACATATCTTGGTTTGCCTGAGTGTTTCAGTGGTTCCAAGCGTCGCCTCCTCTCCTTCCTCCGTGGTAAACTCCAAGGTCGTCTCCATGGCTGGTTTTCAAAGGCTCTATCGCAAGGGGGAAAAGAAATCTTATTGAAATCAGTTTGCCTAGCACTGCCAATCTACGCCATGAACTGCTTTCGTCTTCCTAAGGACACCTGCGCTCGCTTGAGAAGCGCCATGATTGAATTTTGGTGGAGCAGTGGGAACAATAAAAAGAAGATTGCATGGGTCGCTTGGCAAAAACTCTGCAGGTCCAAGAATGAAGGGGGTCTTGGCTTCAAGGACCTAGAAAAGTTCAATCAATCGCTTCTGGGGAATCAGGCTTACAGGATCTGGAGTCAACCTAACTCCATCGTTGCTCGTATCCTTAAGCTTCGTTATTTTGCCTCTGATTCTTTCCTCAATTGTGGTTTAGGTTCAAGGCCTTCCTTTGCGTGGCGAAGCATTCTCCATGGCCGTGATCTGCTAAAACAAGGTTTAGTAAAATCCATTGGTGATGGTTCTTTAACTAATGTCTGGTGGGATAAGTGGATCATTGACAAAACCCCAAAAACTCCTCTTTACAGACAAGATTCTGTGATTGATCTTACTTTGAAAGTTCAAGACCTTCTAGATCAACATTCAGGCTTATGGAATCAGGTTTTGGTTCGCCATACCTTCTGTCCTCATGATGCAGAGATCATCCTTAAAACCAAGATTAACTCCTCTATTCAAGATAGGCTTCATTGGGGATTCACAAGATCTGGCGAGTACACTGCCAAAAGCGGATACAAATTGCTGGAAACGATAGAAGACTCAAACTCTACGATATTCTCCCCATTAGCTCCAATAGAGAAGCATCTTTGGTCTGGGTTATGGAAGTATAAGACATCTCCCAAGCTTCGACACTTCCTATGGCGTGTCCTTTCTGGTGCACTTGCCGTCAAAGACCGTCTCCGTTCTCGAGGTATTAATCTGGATCCCACTTGTCAATGTGGTGAAGCTGCAGAAGATATTTGCCATGTTCTGTTTCATTGCAAATTTGCTAAGGAAGTTTGGGCATTATCCTCAATCCCTCTTCCTCCGTCTGGATCATGGTCTTCCTCTGTCTTCCTTAATCTGCACCACCTACTGCACTGTTCCAAGAAGAATAATTTACGTCCTGAATCTGGCCTAGCCTTTCCATGGATCCTTTGGCAAATATGGAAATCAAGAAATAGCTTCTCTTTTGACCAAACCAGACTACCTCCGGAGGTTATTCTTGACCGAGCTATTGTTGACGCTGAAATTTGGCGCAGCATTCAAGCCTCTTCATCAAGTTCTGCCCCCTCTTCGCAGCATCTCCCTCACATCTCAGATAAGTGGTCTAAACCACCAATGAACTGGATCAAATGCAACTTCGCGAGCTCTTGGGTTGCATCAGACAAAGTTTCAGGTGGATCCTGGATAACTCGTGATAACTCTGGCATTACTCTTCACCATAGCAGAAGATCTTTATCCAACAAAATTTCATCCCTCGTTTCTGATCTTTCTGCTTTGAGGTGGTCTATTGAATCCATGATTAGTCTTCGTGTCCAAAGAGTTGAGTTTGAAACCTCATCTATGGATCTTCACAATCTGATTTTCAACTCCCCAGTTCAACATCCTCTCAATCTATATATACAGGACACACTCCTTCTCCTGCAATCCTTTGTTAATTGGAAGATCAAACTGGTTGCAGATCGATCCAATCTGGCTGCAATCCTGATAGCCAAGAGTGTAACCCTTGACAATCGTCTACAATCTTATGTAGCAACAGGAGGACCTTCATGGCTCAACGATCAGACTCTCCATAATGCCTCGTGGTAGCTGCATTCCTTGCTGTTCTCGTGTTCAGAGTTTCTGGTCATCCTCAAACCTTCTTACTCCCTTCTTCTAAGGACTTTGCTACAACGCTTCCTACTGGAGGACTTCTTTTCCTTTTTTCCAGTTTTTTTTTTTTTTTTTTTTGCTGTCCTTTTGTATATGTTTGTTGTGTGCTCCATAACGATTTCCTTGGTCGTGGCTTGCTCTCCTTCTGAGCAAATCCATGTCCTTTTCATTAATTAAAAAATCCAGCGTTAAAAAAAAACTCTTCCACCGACAAATAATTAAATAAGAGCATACCTTTCAGTTCCACTTCCATCCCACATCTCTCCTTCCTCCTTCATTTTCCATATGTTCAAGTGTACTTATACAAATCTTAATTTGTAGCTCTACTTCTAACTAAGCCTAAGAAGTTGTTTAAATAGGTGACTGACGTTCTATCAGCAAAAACTACTTCTTAAGGGGTTAAATTATCGTTTTCAAGTTGGAAATGTGATAAAAATAAAAAGTTTCCTCTAAATAGTTATAAGTTGGAAAATTTCCCTTGGAAAAAAGGAAATTAAACTTTAAAAATGTGTTGCATTTTTCCAAGTCGTCATCTATCACATGCCAAGAATTTTACAAACGCCTTTTTAGATTTTATTTGGGTTTATTGGCTCCTTCTTTATAGGGACTAGATTTTACACTCGTGCTACGCGCGAATCTGCATTTATAATTTAGTTTACTTTTTATCAAAAGTTTAATTTACAAATTATAATGATTTTTAAAATTTTATTTTCATGAAAATGTTTTTAAAATATGTTTTTTCTACTTTTATTTGCTTACAAAACTGTAATTTTAATTTTAGTATTTGTTTATATTATAAATTATGTATAACTATTTATATTATTTAAAGATAATTTTCTGGTTATTATTTGATAGATTGCTGAATGCATATAAAGATGGTACTATTATAAATATTTTATTATACTTTTATTTATTTATTTTTAATTTGGATGAAATAAAAAAATAATCTACAAACATAATGTTTAAATTTTCTATTTACTTATCAAAGGTATATCATAAATGTGTGATTGCTATATATTTATTATATGGTCATATATACATGAAATACTTTTGTTTAGTTATGTTTATATAATAAGATATTATCGATATTTTAATTAATTTTAATTAATTATACTTTTGTAAATGTACTGTTTGAGATTAAAAATTTCTAGATATTTTTAGGTTCATTAGCGAGAAGTAAGATAGGTTTGTGAACAATACTTTTCATCAATTTTTTTGTGGAAATTGGTAGATAATTAAAGAATAAAATAAATAATTGGCCCACTGAGGAGAAAATGCAAAATAATGATTATTAAAAAGTTTAAAGATAAGAAGAACTATGAACTTAGGAGAAACATGTTCACTCTTATTAACACCACACTATTGGCTATAACATTTGCTGTACTTGTGTGGCAATTATAATTCTCATTGTTGATGAGGATCCGCTTTCCAAGGGAAATTATATAAAGGAAATATATCATTAGAACTTGATAACAAAGTCTTATATTTTAATATAGAGAGTAATGAAGATTTTTACCATATCGATCTTTGCTCTTGTCAACCGTTTGATTAAATTCGGGATAAGAATGAATCATAAATTTTACCTCTCAATATCATGGTGAGCATGATCTACATGTATAAAAATTGTTTGTCTAATGAAGAATTTATGAGAAGTCACCTTGTAGATTGTTTTGTTAATAATGACCAAGTTTATAATCTTGCATAGACTATATCAGCTTTTAAATTTACCTTGTAATAGCTTATTCGATTAGATAGTTGAATGCATAGATTTTTCCTGTAAAAATTTGTGTCAAACATAATATATAATATGTTTTATAAATATGTATATTGGTAAGGGCTAAATAAACATCTTTATTCCGTTTGATTAGTGAGAAACAACTCAAACCTCATAACCAAATCACCCCTTTGATGTTACATTTTTCCCAAAACATGAGTACTCTAATAATAATTTTATTTTTAATAAAACTTTTTTAAAGTCACTGAACACCAAAGAAAAGCAAAAATCAATCATTATTAAATCTTTCTTTTCTTTCTTCATTATCTCTCTTATTCTCTCATGGAACTTTATACAGTTATTTATAGTCACACTAATACTTTATACATATCTTTTTTCTTGTATTATATAATAAGTGAATTTTTGTAGTTGTTTTCATATTTTTTTACTTTAACTATTATAATATTAGTTTACATTTTGAAGAATTATGAAAATTGAATTGTTACTATAAGGTTTGGATGTTTGTTATTTTGATCTTAATGCATTAGCAGTTAAAAAGAGAAAGTTTCATTATGAAGAAGCGATTGTCTTTTGATATTACCATATCATAATTTAATTTGTCTTAAGACATAACTTAAAAAAAACTTTTTACCATTTATTTTTTCTTACATAGAGTTTTAAAATGTTAATTTCACATTTGATATACAATATGCCAATTCCTTATATATATTGATCATATATTTGTGATCGTCTACCTCCAGTACTGTTATTATACTATTATTCACGTTTTCTGCAATTTCACTTATTTCACATTTTTATCAAAATAATTTCATTTAATGATTTTTATTTGTATAAGTTTAATATTAATTTTTATTTTATTGTCTAAGAAAATTTTCTAATCTTAATACGTTTAAAATAATAAATAAAATAGTGATTCAAAATATATTTCTTGGTGCTTTAAAATATATGGACATTTTTAATGACTAATAGCCTCAACTTAAATCTAGCATATTTTTTTTTGTGAATATCTTAATAGAATATAGCCAAAAAATTTTAAATAGTGTGTTTTTTGACTAAATCATGTGTTTTAAATTTATAAAGTTATAATTGTTTGAAAGTCTTGAATTTTTAAATAATTACTATTATGCTAGTTAATTTTATGTTAAATTTCGTAATTTATCATAGATATTAAGTTAATATATTTATTATATTTTGTTTTTTCTTGTTAACCTTTATATTTTGTTTTTTCTTGTTAACCTTATTTGATATTGATGTATAAGTTTTTTTGAAATAAATATTTTTTTAGCAATGTTGGCACTTTTATGAATAAAAATTTAAAACTGTAACTTGTCATATTTTAATTGGTCGTTTAACATCTTATGTGGATGCTCGCAATAGCGTATAGCCTCAACTTTTATATAATATAGATTATTCAAAAACAAAATCACACATAATGTAACACCAGTTTTTAAGAATAAAATTTAACATTCGTTCAAAAAAAAATTATATACAGTGATGATTTGGTCATGTAGTAGCTGATGCAACAACATAGAGAGGGAACATGCGATGAATCACACTATCATTTGATTCGGCAACATCGGTGTTGATCAATAAGAAACAACTCAAAAACCATAAGTAAACCACCCTTGGTGATGTTACGTGCTTCCCAAAAGTGAACTACTCTAGCATGAAATTCATTCTTATTAAACCCTTTTGTAAGATCATCGAAAACCAAAGAAGAAGCACAAATACCATTGTGTAAATATTTCTTTTCTTTTTCAATCTCTCTCTTTGTCAAAATAAATCTTGAAAACTCTTTGATGTTTAGACAAATATTTATAGTCACCCTAATACTTCATATATTAGAAAGTTTCTTATTTTATATATTAAGTGAATTTCCATTTTTAAAAATTTTAGTTTTTGTTATTTAACATCAATTTTCCATTTTATTTTGGTATAAATGATACTTTGGATTTATTATACTTAAAAGGACATAATTTGTATTTTGACATAATTTATTATCTTTAAAATGTCAATATTACCAGAAATTGTTCATTTCAAAATTAAATAGAAATCAATATCAAATATGGTAAAATTACAAAAGTAAAACTATTATATAATTTAACTTAATACAAAACTGATTTTCGAAAATATGACGAATTATTATATTTTTAAAATGTTAATATTTCCAAAATTATATTAAAAACGAAATTAAAATTTAATTTTGATTTTCCTTTTTACTTTAAAAATTAACATTTTTAAGCAAGTTGTAAAATACTAATATTACTAAAACATTTTTATTATACTTAAGAAGACAATAATGTTTTGTTAATACTACAATTTACTTTTAATTTTCCTTTCTACTTTAAAATTAACATTTTTAAGAAAGTTGTTAGATATTAATATTTATTTTGTTAGTTTAAATTATATATGAAACACTAATTTCGTTTTTAATATAATTTCTGAAATATTAACATTTTTTATATTTTTGAAAAATCAGTTATGTATTAAGAAGACAATAATGTTTTGTTAATATTACAATTTACTTTTGTTTTTCCTTTTTTCTTTAAAAATTAACATATTTAAGCAAGTTGTAAAATATTAATATTTATTTTGTTAGTTTAAATTATATATGGAACACTAATTTCGTTTTTAATATAATTTTGAAAATATTAACATTTTTAAAAAAATATAATATATTTTCAAAAATCAGTTATGTATTAAGTTAAATTATGTAATGTTTTTACTTTTGTAATTTTACAATATTTGATATTGATTTCTATTTTATTTTGAAATAAATAATTTTTTGGTAATATTGACATTTTAAGGATAATAAATTAAGAAGATGATTTGTCATATTATGATTGGTCGTTTAACATCCTACGTGGACGCTCACAATGACTTATAGCTTCAACTTTTATATAGTATAGATTTTGTATGTGTATCTCACAATGCCACGTGGATATTTCGTATCACTATTATACATGTTACACTTATTTTAATTTATAAAGTATACACACATTAACCAGACTTTAAAAAAAAAGTATACACATCAAACGTTTTTTTTGTCGGCTTACACATAAAATCCATTGTTGCATCATTTTCAAATTAATTTCTTCGTATTTTTATACTAAAAAGCCATAAAAATATGAAGAAATGTAACTTTATGTGGTGGGCCAAGAATTATTGGGGGGAAAAAAATCTCTGACACCAACAAGGTCCCAACAATTAATTCTTTAATGGTTAGAATTTATCTAGCAAAGATTTTTTTCTTTGATCAAAAGATTTTTTTTCTTTGATCAAATGATTCTTTTTCTTTGATCAAATGATTTTTTTTCTTTGATCAAATGATTTTTTTTCTTTGATCAAATGATTTTTTTTCTTTTTGTAACACTATCTAGCTAAGATTTATCAGCCTCCCTCCTCCTTCTTTATTGGGATCGCCAGTGACTCTACGAGTGCCACGTAGACATATCCTTATCATTACCAAGGGGATGTGCACAAAATCTAATCCAACGGCTGGGATGTCATGAAACAAACAAAGTACAATTCTTAATTACAATTTGAACTTCATAAACCTCAACAAATCCCAAATTTAACCCCTAACTAATCTTGGACAACAACAAGTCCCGAAGCTGCTCCTGCTCGTAAACCCTCGACCCCATCTTCACCGTCGCCTGCTGAATCATAAGCTCTCCCATCACCGTGATGCTCGCGTGATTCACTTCCACACCCAAATCCATAAACGCATTCATCAGTCTCGCTCCAGGATGGTTGCTCTTGCTCGATTCCAATCTAATCATCGCGAGACAATCCACAACCTTCACGTCCACCTTCATCTCATCAGTCTCCGACGCCTTTTTCCCGCCGCTACAAACGCTAGAACTCCCTGCGTTCTTCTCGTTGAGTGCGTTGAGCTGAATCTCGAACGCGTTTTTCTCCGACTCGGCGTTTTCCACGTTTAGTTTCAGCTCGTTGATGTAAGTGACCGCGTCTTCGAGTAACGACGCCTTGTCCATCTTCGAAACGTTTGGCACAACCGCTCGTAACGCGTAGAACTTTTGGTTGAGCTTCTCGCGTCTCAACCGCTCCGCTTCCACGTGGTTCATCGGCTCTTCTCGACCGTGCGTCGGTCTTCTCCCGCGTTTCTTTCGCGGTCTGTTCTCCGGCGTCGTTTTGTCATCACTGTTGAAGTGAACTGGAGTCTCGAGTTTTACGTCGCTAGCCGAAATGTTGTCTTCTTCTTTCGGGATCTGGCCGACACTCGCCGGAGGCGCCAGTGGCCACAAATCGGAGAAGTTAATGTCGGTCGGAGCTAGTGGCCACCAGTTGGAGGAGGAGTTCAAGAAAGCATCGAGCATGGTAATGTCATAGTCGGAGTTCAAGAGATTCATCGTTGCCGGTAACAAAAATACCTTTTTTTCTAAAACAGTAGTGTTGCAAGAGAAAATTAGAAGTCCATATGGGTTGTATTTTATAAACTAAAACGGTGTTAAGTAGTGGTAGGGTTAGGTGAAGCAATCGAAACAGTTCAATCAAAATAGAACCGGAATTTATTATAAACTGTTCGTAGAACCGAAATTGTTATTACCCGTCCGGTTTCATTATCTTAAAATCCCAATATTCAAAATAGATTATTTGTATAGCCGAATCAAATAAGAGGGAGTGTTTTTTTTTTGTTTGTTTTTTTCATGTGTTGTTTTATTATTGAAGTGCCCACAGATATTGGAAATAGTTTTTTTTTATATGTTCTATCGACTGATCCGATCAGTCCGGGAGGAACACACTTAATGATACAAAATGGACTAACCTCAAAAACGTACTACAGCACTTGTTCTGAGTTTGGAATACCGTCTAACTAATGTTAGGTGATGGACCGATCGTTTGTTACGGTCCACCATATAAACCACATGAGCCAAAATTCAAACCGAAACTGACCAAGTAATGATAATTTAATTCACAGAGGAAATCAAATCAAGAACTAATGTATGCATACACTAAACACCAATATAATTTATAAATTATAAAATATTTTGATAGAAAATAAATTGAAATCATATAATTACAAACAATTCTAAATGATATCAATTTGGATTTACTAAAATTGAATTGATTTCAACATAAATGAAGTAATATATGTTGTAAATCATGATTGTTCTTGATTTAAGGTTTGGTAACACATGTTAGTATTGTTTGTAGTTTTGGGGATAGATTTTAGTATCTTATTTTATTTTTTTTAAATAGATTTTAGTATCTTATTTTTAAAAAAATAAATAAAATAAATTTGACAGATATGTGTTTTGTTTTGTATATATTAAATACTTTATAGATTAATCTTATGATTAATGAAGTATTTGTAATTATTTAATTTTATGGTTTAGAAAATTTCTTGGAAAATCTTTTACATATGATCCACTAAAGGAAGTCTACTTGGAAAAAAAAATTTAGGGTTTAGAAGACTTTTCTTCAAATGCATTTTATATTAGGAGACTTTTCAAAAAGTTTTCTAAACCGAAAATATTTAATCTAATTGAAATTTTTGTCAAGTTATATAATTTTGTACACATTCTTTCTCTTCTTCTCAATTTGCTACAACAAAAGTGTAATTTTTCTCAGTTTAAAACTCTTCGACCTCTTTATAATCTCTTTGAATTTGAAAACAAAAAAAGTTATATGTTTCATCTATTTATTTCATGTCTTTCTTATTACTTTATTTTGTTTTTACAGATTTCATTTCATTGTTTTCATCTTATATTCTTTTAAAAATAGATCTATAAATTTTAGATATATTTTTTTTTGTATTTTATATGTTAGATTCAAAAACATTAGAGATTCAAGCTAGTGTGATTATTTTATTTATTATTTAAACATAAAACTTGTTATTTTATTTTTTTCTCTTCTTTGAAGTCATTTTATGTTTTGGATATCCATGTTTTTCAAATTTAAAGACATTATTATATTCCAGGTTTCATTTGTAAATCTCTTCAGAAGACTTTTCGAAAAGTCTACTATAAAAACTACCAAATTTGGGAAAAACTTTTTTCACTACAAGAAAACAGACACTTTACTTCGGCCTTTTTCCTTGTTAATTCGTCGTAATGTCACTGTTACGACGATTTAACAAGGAATCACTATTCGTTGTAAAACGCTCGTCGTAATGGACAATTCGTCGTAATATCCTCGTAACTGTTACGACGAAACTGTTTCGTCGTAAGGCAGAAGCGAACTATTCGTTGTAATTACCTAGTACATATTACGACGAATGTACATCGACTTCCTAGTAATTTTGTTGTAAAATATTACAACGAACATACAACGAATTCCTTGTAAATTAGTTGTAAATATTACGAGGACTATACAATATATTCCTTGTATTTTCCTTGCAAATATTACGAGGACTTTACAACCTATTCCTTGTATATTCCTTGTAAATTTTACGAGGTTTTTAATTTGAATCTTTTTAATAATACGAAAATTAAATTAAAAAAAATATTTTAGAATAATTAAAATTTTAATAAATTTAAATCTGAAAAACTGAATTTATAAAAGTTATAAAATAGTATTTTAAATTTATAAATACAAAATAAAAATATTTAAATCTACGGGAGCTCGACATTGTCGAAGTAGTTGTTTGAGGTCTCGTTCCCTCCCGTAGAAGTTCCAGGCTCGTCCACAGGCGCTTGTCCGCTGAGATTCCGACGTCTCTCCTGCAGTGCTCTCTGTAGAACCGGGTTTCCAACCGCCATAACGTCAAGAAGATCCTCGAGAGATTGCAAACGAACCTGCTGGTCGTCCACCTGAGCCTTCAACCGAGCATTCTCCTCATCCCGGCTAGAATAGTAAGACGAAGTAGCCTTTGGGACGTCATTGACGGATCCTATGCCCATCGTCCGCCCCTTCTTCTTTGGAGCCACCTTTTAAAACAAATATTAAAAATAATTAAAAATAAAATACTATAATTGAAATTTAAAAATTAAAAATATAAACATAGTTTAACAATTTACCTCTTCGAAGATCTGGTCGACCTCCTGCGTAGACAATTTGACGGGCAATCCATCTGGAGAAGCCTGGGTTAGCTGCGTCTCGCGCTCTTCAATCCGCGCAGCCACGTCGTGATAGAGCTTCTCCGAGCGTGGATCTACAAAAGCCCCGTTCGCCTTTTGGTGAGTGATCTTGAAAAGCTCAGACAAAGATGACATCACTCCGGTCTTCTTAGCCTACAAAAGCGTTAAAAATGTGAGCTAATAATTATTTAATAATTAATTAAACAAAAAAATAAATTTTAAAAACTTACAACTCGTAAACGAACTCCGGCGTGAGGGTTTTGCCCAGTTGTGTGAAGCATGGGCAAGTTGCCATCCGCATCCTTCGTCCGACGGGAAGAAGAGCAGTTGTTGGACTTACGGACCGAGCCCGAGAGCTTCCAAAAGGCGATGAGGCCATCCCATACATCCTTCGTGAGCTCGGTGGGTTTCGCCTCATAGCCGTAGTACTCCCACTTGTCCTTCCAATCTGAGACAGTGTTGCAAAGGCGGAGCTTTGCTCTAGCAACAAACTCCGCCTTAACCCTCTCGTTGATTGCTAAGGACCAGTTCCACCTTTGCTGAAACAATTAAACATAAAGAAAATGTTTTAGAAAAATTCAAATAAATTATTAATTATAATTATTAAAAAGAAAAATAGAAATTAAAATTCATACCGCAAAACATTTGAACCATGTGGTTCTAATGTGCTCGGGAGTCATACTCCAATTGGGATGCGGCTCGATGAAATAACCTTTGATTGTGTCGGCGACGCTTCGGCCGACACAGTTATGGACCCCAAACCTGAAAATATTATAAAATATGTTAGATGAGTAAAACAAATATAAATTAAATTAAATAATTAAATTAATTAAATTTACAAACTTACCAATAAGTACCCTCCGGGGTATCGGGGTCCAGAATCTTCAGTCCTGCTCGTCCAGGCTGAGCAAGAAGATCCTCGACAGTATATGTCGCGTATGGTGCAGATGGAGGGACAAGCAAATCCGGATGAACTCCGGCTGCTGGAGCAGGGTGTGGAGCTGGTGGAGGTGCTTCGTATGGAGGTGGAGGTGGGGCCATCGGCTGATGTAGAGGAGGAGCCCAAGATGCTCCCTGTGTCTCCGGAACTGCCTCCGGATCAGTAGAAGAGGATGGTGCTGAACTAGATGTCCCCGCTCCGGGAACAAACAACTCCGAATAAGTGGGACGTTTCCTAGGTGCCATCTTAATTTAAAAAAAAAAAATCTAATCAGGTTCTAAAAAATATAATTAAATTGTAATCACATAATCTAATCAGGTTTTAAGAAAAAATCTAATATTATGTTCCTTAATCTAACCACCTAATCTAATCACCTAAACTAACCACCTATTAACTATCTAACTAAAAAAAATTAAAAAAAAAAGAAGAAGACATACCTTGGAAGAGAGATGAGGCAATTGGGAGGAATACACGAGCATTGCCTCGTGAATGCCTCGGGTATATATAGATTTCCTTGTCGTTGTAATGTCGTTGTAACGTTACAACGAATATACCACGCGCGTGTTTTCATTAACTACGAATGTACCACGCGCGTGTTTTGCATTACGACGAATCTACAAGGAATCTTTTACGACGAATCTACATGGACCCCTTTACAACGACTTTACAAGGCCTAGTTACTACGAATGTACCAGGCCCGTGTTTTCTATTACGATGAATTTACTACGAATAAGGGTTCAAGCCCTGAAAATCGAATCCCTAAACCCCATATCACTTAACTCTATACATACTTCATCTCTTTCACTCACTCTACTTCATCTCTTTCACTCCATTTTCTTAAACCCTTCACTCTTTTTTTTTAATAAAATTCAAACTCCAGTTATATCAAAATTTAAACTTCAATTTAATTAAAATTTAAACTCCAATTTAATTAAAATTTAAACTCCAATTTAATTAAAATTCAAACTCCAATTTAATTAAAGTTCTAAAAATACAACCGAATAACACATATAACTGAATTTGAGAACATTTGGTTACATTCATTCTGAGTCATTTGAGTCTTCATCAACATCAGTACAATGATCATCATCATTTTCACCAAATTCGTCTTCATCTGCTTCATCTGTCATATCATCGGGAAGATCCTCATATTGACGGTTATCTGGGTCGATGAGAAGAATGTCATTGGTTTGTTGTTCAGGTACTGCAACCTCAGTGATACACGTTTCTTCTTGCAGAGGTGGTTCTTCTCCAGCAACTATTCGTCCACGAGGAGTAATTTTGATAGCCGTTAACCAAGTTACTCCGGAATCTCTAAGGCGTGGGTATGGAATGAAGCTAACTTGTTCGGCTTGAGAAGCTAAGATGAAAGGCTCGAATTTGTTGTACCGTCTTCTAGAATTGACATCGACAACACCAAATTTGTTAATTCGAGTACCCCTGTTCACAACGGGATCGAACCAGTCACATTTGAAGAGGACGCACTTCAGCTTCAATAACCCCACAAATTCAACTTCAATAATCTCCTGCAAAATTCCGTAGAATTCTGTTTCGCCGGTCACACACACTCCGTAGTTACTTGTTTCCCGCCATTTTCCATACTCGTATGCGTGAAAGGTAAATCCTCGTGTGAAATACATAGGTGATGTAGTCACCTTTGCTACCGGACCTAGGACCAAATCGTGAAACCATACTGGGTAATGTGGATCATCATAATCAACCTATACAAACAAGTAACATTGTTAGAAATACATAATATACTAAAGTGTTTACAATAGTAAAATTAAAGTACCTGAGACTTTAACCACTTCACAAAGTGTTGATCTTTCCGTTTCTCCATTTCAGTTCCGGATATTCCTGGTATTGCTTCTTCAACTTGCGCTACAAACAAACTGCAAAAAATACAAATTTTATAAATAACATACAAACTATATTTAAATTATAATTATATATAGACAATATATATTTACCTCTCAAATGAACGCGTCACTACATCCTCGCAGTTGAGTAGAATATAAGTGTGGGCACTATGCTTATCCTCTTCACTAGACCACCAAACTTCTTTCAATTTACCACCAAACCGTCCCATTTGGCAGAAAATGTCAGGAACACCGTCAAGTGCATATGTTGGGACGACTCCACCATCATCATATCTCCTAGGAACCCTCTTCTTAGTACGAACTGCTGGTGCGAAGTAGTATGATGTGAAATGTGATGTTTCTGCAGTCAAACTCCCAGCAACTATTGACCCTTCAACCTTTGCGAGATTTTTTGCTTTTCCTTTCAAATTCTTCATGAAACGCTCATAAGGATACATCCATCCGTAATGAACAGGTCCGCGAAGCAATGCCTCGTACGGGAGGTGGACAACTAGATGTTCCATGACGTCAAAAAATGCAGGAGGAAATATCTTCTCTAGGTTGCATATTAAGATCGGAATGTTCTCATGTAGTTGTTGCATGACATCTTCTCTGAAGTTGCGTGTGCTCAAGTCCCTGAAGAATGCTCCAATGCCTACAAATGACCACATATCTATTAATATTAACATATTATATATAACATATATTATAATTTTAATGAAAATATTTTACCTGCAAGTGATTCATGTACATTTGTTGGAAGCAGCTCGGCAAAAGCGAATGGAAGTAGTCGTTGCATAAACACATGACAATCATGACTCTTCATTCCTGAGAACTTTTGACCTTGTTCAACACATCTTGAGAGGTTTGACACATAACCATCAGGGAACTTCACTTCTGATGACACCCAGTTGAACAAAGTCGTCTTTGCTTGTGATGACAATCGAAATATGGGAACTGGAACTTTTCCATTGCTCTTGATATGCAACTCACTTCTCGAGCAAATATCAGGTAAGTCCAATCTTGACTTTTTGCTGTCTTTTGTTTTCCTTTGAACATTTAGTAATGTATTCATGATGTTCTCAAAAAAATTCTTCTCTATATGCATCACATCGAGGTTGTGTCGCAAAAGAAGATCCTTCCAGTAAGGCAGCTCCCAAAATATACTCTTCTTGTGCCAATTGTGAGCGACTCCATAACCATCAGCCATATTTGTAGGAACATGCCAATTTCCTCCACGAGGAACAGTTTCCAAAGCTCCATAGTGATCAATTTGTTGTTCGATTTGTTCTCCAGTTAAATATGGAGGAGGAGTGTCTCTGACAACTCTTTTGTGCCTAAACAATGTCTTGTTTCTTCGGTATGGATGAGTAAGTGGAAGAAATCGACGATGACAATCAAACCAACACGTCTTCCTACCATTCTTCAGTTGAAAAGCATCTGTCATTCCAAGACAATATGGACAAGATAACCTTCCATGTGTTGTCCATCCAGACAACATCCCGTAAGCAGGAAAGTCACTTATAGTCCATAGCAGAACTGCTCGCATCGTAAAATTATTTTTCAAGGAACAATCATACGTCCTCACCCCTGCTGACCATAAATCCTTCAACTCTTGTATCAATGGCTGAAGAAATACATCTAGCGACCGTTTTGGATGCTTCGGACCAGGGACTAGTATGGTCAAAAAGAGAAGTTCTTGTTCCATGCACATCTCTGGTGGCAGGTTGTACGGCGTAAGAATGACTGGCCCATAAAGAATATTGTCTCCCTGACATTCCAAATGGACTAAATCCATCTGTGCATAACCCAAGATAGACATTCCGAATATTTCTTGCGAAATCTGGGTATACCGTGTTGAAATGTTTCCACGCTCTTGCATCTGATGGATGAGCGATCTCGCCATCCCTCTGGACATGTTCAGCATGCCATCTCATCGCTCCAGCAGTTCTCTCAGATTGATATAATCTTTTCAGCCTGTCTGTAATTGGTAGGTACCACATCCTTTGGTACGGTACCCTATTTCTTCCACGTCCTTGCGGTTTGAATCGTGGTTTCTTGCAGAAACGACACTCTTCTAACTTCTCATCGTCCCTCCAGTAGATCATGCAGTTGTCGATGCAAACATCTATCATCTCCGAAGGTAATCCTAGACTATATACCAGTTTCTGAATCTCATAATAAGATTCAGCTGACACGTTGTCTTCTGGCAAATACTCTTTAAACAATTCAGCCCATGCATCCATGCAATTCTCAGGTAAATTATGATCTGTTTTAATATTCATCATCCTAGCTGCTAAAGACAATTTAGAGAGACCTTCTCTACAACCAGGGTATATTGGTTGATTTGCAGCAGCTAACATCTCATAAAACCTTTTTGCATCTAAGTTTGGTTCTTCAACAGTTTCACTTTCAGCAGCTATGGTTGTAGTGGTTTCAGGTAAAAATGCATCAGTAATCATGTCATGAACCCTATCATGATCTACCATTGGTTCCTCCTGATGGTAACTATATTCGTTATGCAGATGATATGGTTCTTGACTACTACCAGCATCCTGAAAATTACTATTACTACTACTAGCTTCATTTCCACCATAACCCTCTCCATGTTGAAACCAAATATAGTAATGTGGTGTAAAGCCTCGGTTTAATAAATGCTTCCATACATTTTCACTACGGGCAAATTTTGAATTCTTGCACTTTCGACAAGGACAGAACATCTTACCACTTTCTTGCGTGATCGGTGTAGTGCCTGCCTGGTACATGAATGTCTCTAGCCCCCTGAGAAATACATCCGTCACTCGACCGTCAGCATCTTTGTGCGTATACATCCAACTCCGTAACTCGTAAATATTTCGACCATCCGACATTTTTTTGATTCTTTTCTTTTTTTTTTAGTTTGTGAGATGTTGTGAAGGAAATGAACATATATATAGGAAATTTTCGAATCTGGTAGGTGAAGATTAAACAATGAAATTACAAGGAAAAACTTTACTACCCTATTACATATACTTCACAAGGAAATTACAACGAATTATTTTATTTAAAGAGCACTATTAACACGTTTTCACCAAACATAAACGGGTGTATTTGTCGTTGTAAAGTACTTGTAATTGTACAACGACTTTACGACGAAACAAAATATTCGTCGTAATGTCCTTGTAATGTTACGACGAATGTTTTTCCTCGTAACTTTACAACGACATTACGACGAATATATGTTTCGTTGTAAAGTCGTTGTATAGTATATGTAAGATTACGACGAAGTATTTTCCTCGTAAACTGTCGTTGTTATGGCCATGTTTTCTTGTAGTGTTTACCAATAATAACAATCCAATTACTCTAACTAATTGAACATCACTATAGAAACAAATCAATTAAATCAAATATAATATAATATATTAATACATTAACAATTCGATATTTGTTTCAGTTAAATTTTTGGACCGGTTTTAACATAAATTAAAGAATATACAATCATTTGTCTTGATTTGATAAAAAATATAATAGAGAAATATTATCCGCGTTTTAACATGGATGGATCCAAGTTTTTATTTAAAGTGGAGTTCATTGTACAATTTTCTTCATTTTCACTTTTTTTCTACCTCATACTAAAGGAAAGATTAAGATTACTCTATAAATAAAATAAGAATTTTATTATTTATTCATTTTCATACTTTTACTCTACGTAAGTAAAATTATAATGAGACGTAATTTCATTATGAAATTATTTCACTTAAAAAATAATAATACATTAGAAGTGTTCTAACAAACACATATTTTATCATTGTTTACCAGTTAATGGATAGAAACTTATCTATGCTACCAATATTAAATTGAAAAAGATAATGGATGAATTTTTTTGATTGAGTCTAAAAAATAAAAGATAAAGATAAAAAATAACAAAATTTGATTTAATAAAAATGTAAAGACAAATATATATTTTATGATTTATGATTTAGAGTTTAAAAACTAACATTTCAGATTTATAAAATCGTTTAAGATAAAAAATATTTATTTTATTTGTTTAATAAATATTTATTTGATATATCAAAAATATTTTTCTATATTAGATTTATAGTTAGTAATGATATTTTAGTTTTTTTGCTCTTTAATCAATGCTATTTTGTGATAAAAATAGCGTTGGAATGAGATTCAACCAAATTTGAATGCTAAAATATTATACAGCGCATCTCTTTTGGGGTTGATATAATAGTAATTATGTTATGAACCAATGTGGATTTTCATAACCTCAATATGGACCATGGTCGATGGGTCCATGGTCGGCCCGTCCATTACCGGCCCAAACATAAACCTAGTCGATAGAAGTTTATTAAACATAGCCCAAATATGTTTAAGATTAGACGAGAAAAGAAAAAACCTATTCCTTGTTAGTTTTGGAGATTTTCCTTTTCCTAGATAGATTAGGAATTGTACTATTTCCTTTTTGTGGTCGGTTGTAACTCCTATATAAAAGAACTCTTATGACTTATGAATATACAACTTAATCCACGATTTGCTCTCTCTATTTCTCTTTGATTTACAACACATTATCAGCACGATCTTGCTCCCATAAACCCTAAGCTAAATCGATCACATAAACCCTTGATCACCATCGAAAAACCCTAATCTCCTAGGCGGCCAGAACTTTCCTTTTCTTGTACCCGGCAGAAGAAAAGGCAAAATCTCAGTTCATCCATGAAGATCAAGCTTAGTTCAAATCTGTGAATCAATCCAGTCCGTGAACCAAGTTCATCCATGCAATCCCCTCTCTCGGTGGTCCGATTCAAACCCGATAAGAACAAAAGATAACTCGAAGAACCATAAATTCTAAAACCTCAAAATAGAATCAACCTTTGATCAAAATTAAAACCTAAAACTGATTAAGGAACTTAGAAAGATTGCTAAGTTATTGGATAGAGTGTTTACTAAACATGGATTTATTGTTTGATCAAAACCCTAAATCGAAAATACTATTGTGCAAATCAAAACCCTAAAAGACTTTGCTTGTTTAAATTGATTGTTTTAAGGTTAGAGGTTGTTTGTTTATGATGTTGGCCGATTTAGGATTTCTTTCTAGAAAGATCTAGACCTAAACCTAAATCGCTTGCATAAAACCCTAACCCTAGAACCGCATAGGCCAAAACCCTAAAATCATAAACCCTAATCTTTGATAGATTGTTTGATAAAACATAGTTTGGCCAAATCAAAACCTAACTTGGTCGAAATTGAAACCCTAATTGATCAAACCTAGAATCGAATGATCCTAAGAATGAATCCGACCATATTGTCTTAGGACCCGACCATATAGATTAAAATTGTGATCCATTGCATAATTTGATTGATTGTTTTAGTTATGAATACTTGAACACATAGATCACAACCTTTAGGATTGTTTCATCATTCAACATATATGACCGTGTGGCTTGCTTATTTCTACATTAACTTAGCCGCATACATTGCTTGATCTATATGCTTTGAACCATCTTGATTGATCACCAAACTTATTTGATATGCATTCATATAAACCATTAAACATATAGACATTGATCCTTAGGATTATCTTGCATATCCATATCACTTTGGTCGCATATAAAATCACATGGTCGATTGTTTTGATTGCTTGGTCGAGAATCTTAATTGCCTTATCATTGATTGGTCTAGAAACTTAAATTGATTGGTATATGGTTTCAGATGTCGAAACTCAACAACCTAGACTATGCAGCCCTAAATCTCTCTGGAGATAATTACCTACAATGGACATTGGATACTAAGAATATCCTAAAGTCTAAAGGACTTGGTGAATGTATCAATAAGATAATAGTATTAGTGAGAAAGATCGATATAGGGCAATACTCATTATTCGTCATCACCTTGCTGAGAGTCTCAAAGATCAATATATACCATTGAGAATCCTCTGGACCTTTTGAATGAGTTAAAGATGAGATACGATCACCAAGAACGGTGTTATTGCCAAAGGCATTATTTGATTGGAGGAATCTGAGGATCCAAGACTATAAGTCTGTGGGTGAGTATAACTCAGCCCTATTCAAAATCGTTTCTCTATTCTGTGTGGTGAGGTAATAACGGATAAGACATACATGTTGGAAAAGACATTTTCCACCTTCCACACAAGAAATATGTTGTTACAACAACAATATAGAGAAAAAGGCTTTAAGACCTATGCTGATCTGATCTCATGCCTACTAGTGGCCGAACAAAACAATGAATTGTTGATGAGGAACAGTGAAATGAGACCTCATGGATCAACCCCATTACCAGAAGCCAACAAGGCCACGAATGAGAAGAAAGAAACTAAGGAAAACAACCATGTCCAAAACAGACCACACAACCACAACCGCGGTGGATGGAATGGTCGTGGTCGAAGGCATCCTAACTCATACGGTCGAGGCAGTTACTCGAACCGTGGCCGAGGGAACCACTATAACCGTGGTCGTGGTCCCGGTTTCGGCCATGGTCGAGGTAGAGGTGGTCGTGGTACATCTTTTAAACCACCACACTCGACCAAATCTGCTTGTCATAGATGTGGTATGGGAAATCATTGGGCAAAGAATTGTAGGACTCCCATGCACCTTGTTGACCTATACCAAGAGAGTATAAAAGGGAAGAATCCATAAGCCCATATTTTCCAAGATGATAATGGTGATTTCGATCATGATCAAGATGATCTTATAAAATATGAAACTTCTGATTGTGTTAAGGATTCTAGTTGATTTAAGCATCAAAACTTGTTATGTTTTCAATTTAATTTTATGTTTTCTTTGACTTTATGTGTTACTTTGCAATACTACTTGATTGTTTTGGTTTTAATTTTATATAAGATGAATGGTTTTCTATTTGATAGAATGAAAGATGATACGAGCATTTTGATTGTGGACAATGGGTCAAGCCATACCATTCTCAAAGATAAAAGATACTTCATAGACTTGACCCTACAAAATGCCAATATAAGTATCATTGCGGGTATAGCCAACCTTATTGAGGGCCATGGCCAGGCAAGTGTCTTATTAACTAATAACACACATTTAGAGATAGAGAATGTTATATACTCGTCCATCTCTAAAAGGAGCCTATTAAGTTTCAAATATATAAGGTTGAATGGATACCATATTAAAACAATGGGCGAAGGAAACAAAGAGTTCCTTCAGATTGTAGACCATGGCCAAAGCCATAAGAAAGTGGTCGAGACTATACCTGCATTCTCTACTGGTCTATACTATGCTACGACCAGTATGATAGAGGCTAATGCCATAGTGAACAAAAGGTTCACTGATGATTTCATTATGGCACGAAAGGCTTGGCCATCCTGGTTCAAACATGATGCGAAAACTTATAATGAATACTAAAGGGCACATCTTGAAAGAAAGACGAGTTATCCAAAAGAATCTCACGTGTGTGGCATGTACACAAGGGAAACTCATTGTTAGGCCATCACCAGTCAAAGTGAATAAAGAAACAATAAACTTTCTGGAAAGGATACAAGGAGATATATGTGGACCTATACACCCACCTTATAGGACATTTAGATATTTCATGGTCTTGATTGATGTATCGACTAGATGGTCCCATGTATGCTTATTGTCCACTCGAAATTTGGCATTTGCAAGATTGCTTTCACAAATCATAAGATTAAAGACTCACTTTCCAGATTTTCCTTTAAAGACTATACGTCTAGGTAATGCTGGTGAATTCACTTCCCAAGCTTTTAATGATTATTGTATGTCCATGGGGGTAAGTGTGGAACATAATGTGGCACATGTCCGTACACAAAACGGCTTGGCCGAATCATTCATTAAAAGAATTCTACTGATTGCTCGACCATTACTCATGAGGTCGAAACTCCTAGTATCTGCTTGGGGACATGCAGCTGAGTTAATTTGCATCAGGCCATCTAGTGAGCATATGTATTCACCATCCCAATTGATTATGGGTCATGATCCAGACGTGTCCCATCTCAAAACATTTGGATGTCCAGTATGTGTACCAATTGCTCCACCACAGAGAAATAAGATGGGACCTCAAAGAAGGATGAGAATATATGTTGGATATGATTTTCCCACTATAATTAAGTACCTTGAGCCAACCACGGGTGATTTTTTAAGGCCAGGTCTGACTCTCATTTTGATGAGTCAAACTATCCAATATTAGGGGGGAGATAATAAACTGGTAAAAGAGATTGAATGGAATCGTCCATCAGTGTCTTGGCAAGATCCTCGGACTAAAGAATGCGACATAGAAGTCCAAAAGATTATACATTTTCAAAAGCTAGCTAATCAGTTGCCAAACTCATTTGCTGACCCAAAGAAAGTGACAAAGTCACATATACCAGTTTGTAATGCACTAGTAAGAATTAATGTCCAAGAGAGACAAAGTCAAGTTGCTACAGAGTCTAACACACGTCTAAAACGTGATAGACCAATAGGTTCCAAAGATAAGGTTCCTCGAAAAGTTAAGAAACGTGCATGAAAGAAAACCGAGGCAATTGACATGGTCGACCGAACCATAGTCGAACCGATCGTGGTCGGACTAACCACAGTCGGACAGTTCATGGTCGAACCGACCATGACCGAACCAATACCAGACCAGGTCAATCCGAATGGACCAAATAAGGATGTTTGGGATGCCAAACTTCCAGGTACTGAGGATATTGATAATAATGAGATCTCAATCAATTATCTTATGTCTGGAACAAAATGGAACCGAAAAGGTGTCGACATAGATGATATATTTGCATACAAGATAGCACTTGAACTTATGGATTTGAATGAGGATCATGAACCCACGTCTATATTAGAGTGCACTCATAGATCAGATTGGCTTAAGTGAAATGAAGCCATAAACGTGGAGTTAAACTCTTTAAAGAAGAGAAATGTGTTTGGTCCAATTATAAGGACGCCATATGATGTTAAACCAGTTGGATATAAGTGGGTCTTTTTTAAGAAAAGAAATGAACATGGTGAAGTCGTGAGATATAAAGCAAGGCTCGTAGCACAAGGATTCTCACAGAGATCAGGAATAGATTATGAAGAAACATATTCCTCTATGGTGGATGCTACTACATTTCGATTTCTAATCAGTCTGGCTATAAGAGAGAAATTGGATTTACACTTGATGGATGTAGTTACAACATACTTATATGGTCCACTTGATAATGAGATATACATGAGAGTTCCAGATGGTATTGAGCTCAAAGATAAGAGTAGTTCTCGAGAACAACATTGCATTAAACTGAACAAATCACTTTATGGGTTGAAACAAAGTGGCCGAATGTGGTACAATAGACTGAGTGAATACTTAGTGAAAGAATGATATAAGAATAATCCGATCATTCCATGCATATTCATAAGGAAATTCAAAAATAAAGGATTTGTGGTCATAGCAGTGTATGTTGATGATTTGAATATCATAGGAACCACTAGAGAGACTTCCCAAACAGTTGAATATCTCAAGAAAGAATTCGAAATGAAAGACCTAGGTAAAAAAGTTTTGTTTGGGATTACAACTTGAGTACATAAACAATGGAATCCTTGTGCATCAAATGGCATATATAGAAAAGGTACTCAAATGATTTAACATGGACCAATGTCATTCATTGTCATCGCCAATGGTCGTAGGTCCCTTAGTCCGGACACCGACCCATATGGTCCAAATAAGGACGATGAAGAAATACTTGGTCCAAAAGTGCCATATCTTAGTGCTATTGGAGCAGACCATAGCAACCACATCATCCAACCATGCCTAGATTTTGGATATTGATGAAGCAAGTAGAGAATGTGTTTGATTGAGATCTATGACCCAACACATCCGATCAGACTGTGGGATGGTCGATGGAAAAGATGAACCGACCATCATGTATGAAGACAATGCAGCATGCATAGCTCATGTCAAAGATGGATACATCAAAGGAGATAGGAAGAAACACATTTTGCCAAAGTTATTCTTCACACACGAGTTGCAGAAAGCAAGAGAGGTTCAGGTGGTTCAGGTCTGATCTAGTGACAATTTAGTCGACCTCTTCACCAAATCACTGCCAACCTCGACCTTGAAGAAGCTTATTCATCAGATTGGAATGAGAAAATTGAAAGATATTCAGTGAGGTACGAAATAGGGGGAGTAATACACATTGTACTTTTTTTCCTTAACCATGGTTTTACCCCATTGGGTTTTTCCTGGTCAAATGTTTTAATGAGGCAACACCTAATGTGTATTACACTGTTATGACATCCAAGGGGGAGTGTTATGAACCAATGTGGATTGTCATAACCTCTATATGGACCATGGTCGATGGGTCCATGGTCGGCCCAAACATAAACTGATAGAGGTTTACTAAACCTAGCCCAAATAGGGTTAGGGTTAGACGAGAAAAAGAAAATCTATTTCTTGTTAGTTTTGGAGATTTTCCTTTTCTTAGATAGATTATGAATTGTACTCTTTCTTTTTTGTAGTCGGTTGTAACTACTATATAAAAAACCCTTTATAACTTATGAATATACAACTTAATACACGATTTGCTCTTTCTCTTTCTCTTTGATTTACAACAAATTAGACATTTTCAAAACGTAAAAAGTATTTCAGACGCTATGTTTTTTAATAATATAGCAAGTATTTTTAGTGGTTGACAAGAAAAAACAAGTATTTTAGTGATATAAGAAATTGTATAACTAGTTTTAAAACTTAACAAATGTTTGAAAACTTTCTCAAGTCTTGAAAATTTTCATACATATTGTTTATTTTCTTCATTGTTTGATTTTTTTATATCTACTAAACTATGAGCACACATTAATAAACCCTAATACCGCTTCAATTACGTTCTGTCGAGTTCGTATACCACCACACGAACATAATCATCAACCCAACCACATCTCGCTCTCTCCAATATGAGAAACATGCTTGGCCAAATATGTCTATTTCTTTGCAATAGAAAAACAATGGATGCTCAGACTGCTGTCTTGATTTAGATTTATATGTTGTTGACAAAAACATGATTTAGAATTATATATAACTTTCACCATCTTAAAATTTAACGGTTAGAAAAATCGCAATCATTTACAAAAAAATAATCCCAATCATGTCATCATATTTGTATTTTATTGATTATTGCAACTTTAGATTTATTTGTATCTTGAGAGCTAACAACGCACGTAGTGTGATTCTACTCCACAAAAGGAAATGTCAGAGACAGAACTATAATTATTTTCCCATCTAAAGTAACTTTCTCCCCCACTATACCATTGCTAAGATTGCAATTTCGCAATCAAAGTACCCTACAGACAACGATATAATAACATTATGCAATCTTCCCTTGCCAAAAACATAATATTCCATTTCATTGTCTGCTTTTCTATTGATTCAACACATGTTAATATAATTCAATATAATTCTCAATTTATCAGTTGTTTTCACGTCCGTCTATCCGTCTGACGACGGTCCACTTCTTTTTAAAAAGACATCAATTGACTCACAAAATCAGTCCTGAAAAGTAGGCAAACTAGTAAATTAAGCAGATGCATGTGCTGAATCCAAAGCTTCATCAGGTTTAACTGACAAAAAGAGGCTAGTTTCAGGAACTTCAATCAACAGTGAAAAGACGACTTGACTAGAGGGAGCGAAATATCAAAGGACGTTCAAGAAAAGAACAAGTGATCCCTTGTTTCCTCTGTGAATTCTATAATGCAGTAGAGGAAATAAATGCTCACTTGTTCTTATCTTGCATTTACTCCACAGAGGTCCTAACTTGCCTTACTCAAGGTTTACTCACTTCATAGTTTGTTAGTATCAATTGACACTAAATGTAGTGGTCCAAGTACATTTAAAAAAAGAAAGAAAAAAATGTACATTTTATATTATTGGCGGCATATAGAAACTTTTGAAGTGAGATTTTTTTTTCAACACCTTCTACTGAAATAATGATGTGTGTAACTATTGATCTCGATAATATCTCTTCGAAATAATGTTTTTTCTAACTATTTCCACGTATTCGAACATTCTTTAAACCATCAATTAGTGGAATGATCATATAACTTTTCTGGTGTTAATTGGTTTTAAGGTAGAAATCTATAATAAATTTGAATCTAACACGGTTCTCAGCGGTATGGTTATACATAATTCTGTCTTGAATGAGACTCAACGATGGGTAAAATAGAAGGCTTCATCACGCGGCATGTGTTACAAGCCTTGTTATGAAAGACGCTAGGCGCTAGTCGGGCAGCTGGGTCAGGTCTAGCGCCTAGCGAGAAAATCGGGGATTAAGCGGAAATTACGCGGGACAAAATTTTATATTGTTTAATGTATTATAAAAATGTTAATTTTTTTTATAAATTAATAAATTTTTATATTTAAAATTACATAAAACACACACATATAAAAATATAAATTTAATACAGTATAATTTTTATCAAAATTATGCAAATAAGTTGCATTATAATATCTTAGATCAAATAAATAAATTAAAAAAATATTTTTTAAAAAATAAATAAATTAGGCGGCTACGCGGTCATGTAGGCGGTTAGGCGGTCATTTAGATGGTCTAGACGGACTAAAATCGAACATCTGATTTTTTAGACGGATTTTACATTAATCGGGGCGGACGAGTGGGGCCTAGCGCCGAAGCGGCCGCCTAAGCGGCTAGTCGGCCGTATTTTTGAACAGGGGTTACAAGTAACTATACACATGTTGAAGGGGAGCAAAACGCTAGAAGACATGGATAATAACCTGACATGGATAATTTGTTTCTAATAACAATATAACGGTAAAAGAAGTCTAGGCCCTAAAGAGACAAAGTGGGGATCTTGATCATGAAAAAAGAATATGCTCTTGGATAAGAAAAATAACTGTTAAGAATAAAACACAAATAAATTAGAGCCACAAAAATACCAAAGCCACAAATCTTAACTACATCATAATCTTTTTATTGGAAATTTAAGCTATTTAAAAGATATTATAACAAATTTTTAAATAATAAAATATTAAGATAAAATAACATCATTTACTTAAATTGGTGTTAGCATAGCATAATATATAATTACATAATTTTTATTAGTATCATTTTTATAGTGATGTAAGTTTTGTATCAAATAGATAAGTGATGTTAAACAAAAAAGTAAATGCATCAATTATTTAAGTGATATAAATACATATAATAATATCATTTATGTTAAATTGATACAAATGAATAAAAAAGTATATCACTTTATTGAAATAATGCAAAATAAATTAATTATAACATTACTTATTATAATTGGTGCTAAATAATGTATGTTTATCTCATTTGTAGATAAATAATTTAAAATAGAATCATTTAAATTTCTAATATAATTTAAGTGATTTAGTTCACCTCTTTTTGTAGTGCCATTTTAACAAATTTTAGCTAAAATTTTAAAACTCCAATGTTATTTATATATACTACAAAATTTTAAACTAGGAGATAATATACATATTTAAATAAATAGTCATTATCATATAAATAAAATCTTATTCTTAGCAAATATAATTTTAATTCTATCGAAGTTTAAATAAAATAAAATTAAAATAGTTTAAACCAAATAACAGCTACATATAATTATATTTTTGAATCTATGAAATAAAAAAAATAATTTTATAAACTAAATATTCCTTTTAAATTAAAATAAAATCATAATCAAATTTATTACTTACGTGCATGACGCATGAAATTCCTAATTACATATATAGGTAAAATTAGACTGGCGATGGATTCTACTTTCCTTTGCTTCAACTCCCATGCTAAATTGCAATTGTTACCATTATGGATTATTAGCAAGAGCAATGACCGTAACTCGTAAGCAATAACAACGATATAGCTACAACTTGTTCCTTTGCTCATAATTTGTGTCTATATGGCTACATAACTTAGTTACAATCAGTGTTTTAAAAACTGGACCGGATTGGTCTATCGGACAAGTCGAATCATGATTTACTCTTCTAATCGGTTCCGGTTTGTGCTAAAAACTTTATTTGAGTTAAACCGGCAAATCTGGTCAAAACCAGCTAAACTTGAACCAGTGACTCGGTTCAATATTAAATTTGAGTTTCTAATTTAAGTTTCTAATTTAAGTTTAAAAAAAAAATTACAATTAAAAAAAAACTTCATAAATTCTTTTATATTGTTTCTAAACATGTAACTAAATAAATTAATTTTCATTTTATTTTCATATTATTTTAGATTCTAGCAATGATATAAAGTTTTATAAAAATAATTTTATAGTTACTTAATTTAAAATTAGATTAAAATTTAAAACCTGGTTGAACCGGTTGGATCAGTCCGACCGTTGATTCAGTTATAATTCCGAGTCAATAGGTATTTAGTATGAATAATTATATTGTTTTAAGGTTTTAACCACATGGATTTTGAAAATCTCATGGTTACATATGATATTTTGAAAATTGAGTCTTATGAGTAAAAATGAATAGAATTCATCTTTCAATAACACTAGATTTAATTAGAATTTGAGAATTAATAATAACTAAACTTTTTGAATAACAAAGAATTTGAATGGATTTTGAAAATTCTTAAATCAATAACAATGGAATCTCAAAATTTTCAAAGTTGATGAGAATTCACTTACCAATAACCCTCCCTTAAACGTAATAGAAATCATTAAGCATCATACATACACACAAAATTTAAACTTGGAACGTGAAAACATAGGTTCAAACAGAAAAATAAGAAAAAAGTGTTCAACTATGTCTTCAGTTTTACTAGTCTACTCCCGAATTGAAGTAAATCATTTAGAAAATCATTTACAAAACCTTCGTCGTCCATGAACTTGTTATCTATATCCTATGTTACTCTACAAATCTCTCAAGTGCCTCATAACTCTGGGCAAGCGTCTTCATTACAATAGAATCCACTGCATCACATAGCCATCAAAAGAAGGAAACCGTGCTTGAAGTGTACTAAAAATTAAAGTGCATGATTTCATCAAAACACAGGTATTTCAAAGAAAATTGAACCCTAAATAGACTTCATTTAATAAACTCACCATCGGAACCTAAAAAGAGCAAGCATCACTGATCTCGCTAGTTCCCAGCTATTTAAATGAATTTTTAAGTAAACTACTTTTAAAAAGTTGTTAAGAAGTTCAAAAACTTTATATCATTGTTAGAATCTAAAAATGATATGAAAATAAATTAAAACTTCAAAAAATATAAAAAATAATGAAAACTAATTTATTTAGGTATATGTTTAAAAAAATATGGAATTTTTAAATCGTTTAGCAAAAAAAAAACAAGTTCAAAAACTTGCACAAATCTTAGGAGATTTTCATACCTATTGTCTTCATTGTCAATGATTAGATCTAAAAACTACATCTAATTTTCTTTTGTCATCAACATAAATAAATTCGATGAAGCTGCCAACAAAGAAGAGGACTCCTTGTTGATAAATTATATGTAAGTTTTAAAATGAAAATCTAAACTCTTATTACTAATTATTTTGCCACCACACGAACATACTCATTACCCCAACCTCATCTCACTCTCCCTCACATATAAGCAATATGCTTAGCTTAGCCAATTTTTTCTGATTCTTTGCAATATGAACCAATAGATGCTCACATAGCTGTCTTGATTTAGATTTATATATATGTGTTGACAAAAATATGGTTTAGATTTATATGTAACTTTCGCCATCTTAGCATTTAACGGTTAGAAGTTAGAACAAAACGCAACATTTCAGTTTTATATGTAACTTTCACCATCTTAACATTTAACGGTTAGAAGTTAGAACGAAACGCAACATTTCATCATGTATTTTAATATTGATTACTGCAACTTTAGATATGTACTAGGTGTTTGTCCGCAAATTTTCAGGTAGTTATATTGTATCAAAAATAGTATATATTATGTTTACACAATTATAATTTTTGAATAATGATTATAAATTTTTAAAATTTTAATTTTTAATTTAAATAATTGGATAATCAAAAATTTCAGTGTATAATTTTAGAAGATTAGTGAGATTTAAAATAGTTCAACAACATAAACCTCAGTCATTAAAAATCTTTCTCTTACATAAAAATAATTTTATAAGTAATTAAGATAATTGTTGTAGAATTACTTTACATTTTATTCTCTACCTTTCAAAAAATGTTTTTTGTATAGCTACAACATGACCAATATAATAATTGACTTTTATCATGAAAATCTTTTGTAAACGTTTTTGTGTGGGCTTTAAGAACTTTTAAAAGTTCTGATAATTCTTTACCTACAAATCTAAATCTTTTATATAAGAATACATAAGCATTAAATTTATTTCTATAAAAATGTTAAATTATTTTATTTAATTATATATAAATAATTGATAAAATTAAATAAAATATATATATTCTTTTTCTAATTCTACATTTAGTTACCATAAATCATTTTTTAATTCATTTGTGTTATTTGATAATTTTTATAAATTAATTCTAGAGTGACTTCTCAATTATATATTTTTTAAACTTAACCTATTAACAATACATAATCAAAAAATACTTAAGTGACTTCTCAATTAATATATAGTAAGATTTATCTCCTTAAAACTAAGGAAAAATTTGGTTAAAATAAACATTAAAACATGTATTAGGAAATGGTAGTTTAAGCAATTTCTCTCATAAGTTTGTTAAATCACAAATCACACTTTATCACTCATTTTTATTCAGTGTTTAACATAAAACTCAAATAGGTTAAGCAAACAAATTATTCATTAAATTATCTCCGATCATCACACTATTTTATCAAACACTAATTCATCGGAGAATTTTTTTTATTAAAACTAAGAATAATTTATATATCTTTTAAAAGTATTATTTTCATTTATTTTAAATTACTTTAAAATATACATATTTTAATTAAATCTGGTTAACTAGTTATATATAAAAGAAAAATAATATTTTTAAATTTTAAATAATGTAATGTCGTTATTTTAGGCATATATACTTAATATAATGTGAGATCCAATGTTAAATCAAAATAAATGTTTTTATTTTTATAAAATTTGTTATTTTTTTTATTATTGTACATTTTAAAAGTTTATTATATCGCAAAAAATACATCTCATTATGTTTTAAAATAATATTTTCTTACTGTCAATTTACATTATACTTTTCATATTTGACTTTAACAATTTAGAACTGGTAATTTTTATTGATATTCCTTACTAAGATTTTAAACAGATAATTAAACTAATTAGTTCACATTGTAATAACACAAAATACCTATATCTCAACAAACAAATAAAAATTAAATCATAAGAATATAAAAGAATCAAGAACACAACAATCATATTTTATTATTTTCCCTCATGTTTTTATGTATGTCTCCTTTCTTTTTTCCTATTAAAAATAAGCATGCTAATTATATTATAATCAAAGCGCGTATAAATTATATTAATAGAATATTAACTCTAAGAAAAGCATGTGTTTGATTATTATAATTTTAAGTGACTTACCATATAATAGTTTTAAATGAATTACCATATAATAAATGACTTACCATATAATAGTTTTAAGTGAATTACCATATAATAAATGACTTACCATATAATAATTTTAACTCATCTTTTTATATTAATAGATGAATTAAATAAACTTTTTCTTGATTAATATAATTTTAAATAATTTACCATACAATTTTTATGTTTTAAATATATAAAAATATTTTAATCATTTATAAAGTGATAAATCATCTATGATATTATATTGTCATTGAAAAATGATTGGAATTTTTTTAAATTATATATTTGACTGTTTCACATTCGTTTGACAAATTTTTAGAATATATATATAGAGAATGAGTGAGGTTAATCAATATTTTTTTTGAACTAAGTTAATTAATATTATTAGGTTTAGATTAATTAGTTTTTCTGAAATTTATGATTAATTGTATTCACTACTAATATAAATATATTAAAAATCATTTTTATAATTGTTTATGTAGTATCATATGTATTTATATGTATATTATCAACTTATATAATGTAATCTATTATATTTAATTTATTTCTAGATAAATTATGCTAATTAATTTATATTTAAGATGCTTAATTGTTTGTTTGGAATCATAGATTAGATTAGGTAATTCTAGAATTAGTTTCCTTTTAAAAACTTTAATTAAAGAAATAAAAAATGAAAAACCATCAACTATTCAAATTATAACAATTAATTAGAAAGCTCTCATATGAATGACAAATCAATAGAAATCAATTAAATGACTTCTCAACTAATATATAAAGACGTATTAAATAACTGAGTGTCTTATGTGGCTCTATATGAGTTGGGACCAATAGTAGGGAAATAAGTTGCAAGTGGTCTACTTTTAGTTTAGTGAGAACTTTAATACATTTGGTGAACAGTGATGTGACCAGCATTCGTTTGATTTATGATATCATAAAAGGGTAGAATAACTTTTCTTTAAATCTATGGATACGAAGATTTTTGAAGGAAAAGACGAACGGAAAAAGAAGAAGGAGAAATTGAAAGCTTTGTAACTTTAATTGCATCAACTTGTTGAAGTATTAAATTTTACATTTTTACATATTTAAATTCGTTTTTATAACTAGTGTTATATATTTTAGATGTATCACTGTATAATTAATTGTATCCCAAAAATCCAAACTGAATAAGGTAATAAGATTATTTTTGATATAAATATCTGAATTCATTTCAGATATATTAATTATTTAGATATTTTTATGTTCATACACATCAGAACCAAAATCATTCAGATTCGGGAGGACACAACTCGAGCTCCATACATAAATTTATAATATACAAGTGGGGTTTAATTTCAAAACCCAAAAAAAAAATTAATCTCGAAATAAACAATTGTATTCAAATGCCCATACCTAATTGATTCTATGAATAAATTAAAAAAATCTTTCTATATGTTTGGCTAAAATTAGGGAAATAGAAAAAATATTTTATTTAGTAAAATAGTTATATATAGTGAAACATTAAGTAACAATAAATATAATACATGTTAGTTATTTTGATTTAAGTTATTAGTTTGTTCATGTAAATTATGTATTTGAATTATGTGTTTGACTACGTAATTTTTCACCGATTGGAATTAAGATAAAAGAAATTTTAGTAAAAAAAATAAACCGAGCTATTAACCATATGCAAAATCCAGTTTGTTTTATATTTTTGATATTTATAAGCACAAACTTAATTGATTAAATAAAAAATAAAAATATGTACTATTATTTTATGGTAATATAATTAATGATTTGATGTATTATTAAATAAATATAATTAATGATGCAATATATTGTTAAGGTAATATAATTAATAAAAATTACTGAAAAGATACTATATTTTTTATAGTGCTATCTATGTTTCTAAGCAATTTCCATTTATATTGTTCTCTATGTTTCCAGATAATTCTCAAATATATTTCATTTTTAATAGAGGTTCTAGGTTTACCATCCAATATGATTGCATTATTTCATATTTGATATCTTTTAAAAAAGGAAACAAAATCTTGTTAAGTTATATTATGTTTTTAAAAATAAAAATACAAAAAAAATTAATTAAAAAGAAAATAATTTTTTTAAAGAAAATATTTTAACACTAAACCTTAAACTTTAATCCTAAACCCTAAATCCATGGGTAAATCATAAACCAGATAACTTTTATAAAAAAATTCTTTAAAAAAATTATTTTAACACTAAAACACTAAACCCTAAACTCTAATCATAATCCCTAAACCCTTGGATAGATCATAAACACTAAACCCTAAACTCTAATCCTAAACCCTAAACCCTTGGGTAAATCATAAACACTAAATTTTTAAAACACTATAAGATTTATCCAACGGTTTATGATTTACACAGGGGTTTAGGATTTAGGATTTAGGATTAGAATTTAGAGTTTAGTGTTAATATTTTTTTTCAAAAGAATTATTTTCGTTTTATTATTTATTATTTTTTTATTTTATTTTTTGTATTTTTTATTTTTAAAAACATAATATAACTTACTAAGATTTTGTTACCTTTTTAAAAAGATATCAAATATAAAATACTGCAATTCTATTGGATGGTGAACCTAGAGATTCACCCTAGGGGGTGAACCCAAAAATAAGTCTTTTTAATATAAGAGATGTCTTGTAATGTTAAAATGATATGAATCAAACTAGGCATGAGATTTAATATTCAATATTCGTTATCTGATATGGTATCCGATCCACTACGAGAAATCGGATATTCGAGGGTCTCGATTTGCATAGTGATTTTACGAATTCGGCAGATTTGAATCCGAAACCATAATATATATTTAAAATATTTTAAAAATAATTATATTTTTATCTATGTAATATATATAATTTTAAAAAATAACTAAATTTTACTTTTATTAAATTTCAATGATTTTAATTTTTTTAGGAAAAAATAATTTTAAATAGACTAAACAAATGGTTAATTAGTTAGTTTTTAATATATATTTTTTTAATTTATTAAAAAATGAATTTGGATATCCGCAGGTATTCATATTTAGTTCGTATATATTCACCCCAAATATCTGAAAAACCCTAATCTAGATTCGGATAACAATTTTACCAATTCGACGAATTTGGATCTAAATCCATAATCCTTAAATTAGGGCTGGGCAAATAAACCAAACCCGGAAAATCAAACCGAATCCGATCCGATAAAAATGAATCTCAACTGATATGAACCCTACATAAATACTGAATGGATACTATTTTATGGTATTTCAAGTTATAAGTATTATCTGAACCGAACCCGAACCTAAATGGATATCCAATAGAACCCAAAATTTTAAAATCCCTAAAAATAACTTTCACCAAACATGATTATATCAAAAACACACTAAGATATTTTTGAACTTCTAAATAATTATCTATTACATGAATAATTAACTCAAATACTTAACTTAATATATATTTGGTATTTGGTTAATATTAATGTTTGTGTTTAATATTAATACTTAGGTTAATATAAATTTTGGTTTGATCGACTTAAGAAAAGTTTGTTTTTCTCGAAATGTAGATTCTCTTTATTATCTTCTTTAATGTATGTTTAATTTCTTGTTATTAGATTTTCTGTTTCAGAGTTTCTGGCTCATCGTCTTGATGATTGAAGGTTGATTATTGAAGGTGGCGGTTGAAACTTGAAGTTTTTAGATTCTGGTTTTGTTTTCATTGAATGAGAACTTGGTTTTCATAAGCTTGATGAGAATTTGACCTTTGCTTTATGCCTTCATTTATTTAGTTTTCTTTCTATTAATAACTATGTTTATCTTTCTTTTGATTTTGAGAGATCACATTTGAGTTCCTCTTCTTTTTTTCTGAATATTTTTGGTTACAATATAGTTACAAGTTAGCTAGTTTTAAACCGAAGAATGATTTTACTTATGTTTTGGTTACAAAGTAGGTACAAATCAAGTACTTTTAAACCGAAGAACCGATTGGGATCCGAACCCGAAAGTAGATTGGGTTGTACCAGATCTTTCAAGATTTATTAACTCCGACCCGAACCCAATAGAAACCGGTCCCGAACAGAACTTTCATATAATCCGAATGGGGTTGATTTTGATAAATCCGAAAAACCGAAATCCGATCAGATAAATCCAAAAACTAATTGGGACTTAGAATATCCAATCCTTCCCATGCCTATATCAAACCCGTTAATTATCGGGCTATAAAAATGCAACACAAAAAGAGCAGGTCCAGCTTTTGGTCTCATCATTATATGCGTCTGATAAACTATATTAACAAGCCCTCCTGGTTTAGTACATGTCTTGGACTAAAGTTTTTCTTCTCTTTTCGTGGACCAAAGATGCAGAAAACAATTTTAATAAAGAGAAAATAGGTAAAATAAGATGCAAAATTTTATTGCAGGTGTGACACGTTTAACTCAAATTGAAATTTACTGGAAAATAATTCTTTAAAAATACACGAACTAATTTTGATTTGCTAAAAAAATACAATAACTATTAAGGCTTTTCAATAAATACACAGATTAGTTTTGTCTATCATATAAATACATGAACTCTTGAAATTAGGAAATTTTACACTTTGATTTTGACAACGTCAACTCTGTTAATTGGAGTGTTAAGACACTGTTAATATTTAGTTGAGAAAATTCCATAAAAATAGACAAATTAATTTTGATTTGTTACAAAATACACAAACTATTAAGGTTTCCTTATTAACACACAGACTAATTTTAGTTACCCTATAAATATATGAACTTTTGAAATTCAGAGGTTCTACACACCGTTCTAGTTGTAATCATGCTTGTTGGTTGGGCCTCGTGATCTTTTTTTCGTCGAGATCTTTGAGGAACCTTTTTATTAGTCGCACTTTTCGACCACTCTAAAGAATATCCCTTTTTACTTGGTACTTCTAGACTAGTCATCCCAGGGATGAGTTCGATCACGACTAGAAATACCTGGTCAAAAGGGATATTCTTTAGAGTTGTCGGAAAATGTGACTAATAAAAATGTTTCCTAGTAATCTCGAGATCTATAACAGACGGGAAAAAAATCACGGTGACCCAACCAACAAGCACGATTAAAACAAGAACGAAATGTAAAATCTTTGATTTTCAACAGTTCATGTATTTATAGGGTAGCCAAAATTAGTCTGTGTATTAATTAGAAGCTTTACTAGTTTGTGTATTTTTTAACAAATCAAAATTAGTTTGTGTACTTTTATGGAATTTTATCATTTAAATATTAACGACGTTTTAACACTCCGTTAAACATAGTTGACTTCGTCAAAATTGAAGTGTAAAACCTCTGAGATTCAAAAGTTCATGTATTAATAAGACAACAAAAGTAATTTGTATATTAATTGTGAAATCTTAATAGTTCGTGTATTTTTTAGAAAAATAAAATTAGTTCGTACATTTTAAAGGAATTTTTCCAATTTACTGATATGCCTATGTAATTTTATGAACGATGACCATAAAGAGTACGTCAAAAATTGAAAAGATTATCAAAAAATATAAAAGTAGATGAGTTTTTGGATCGCACAGACGGGTTACAAAATCTGGATTCATAATTGGGATTTGGTTAGTGGGCATTGTGATGAAATGAAAAAGAAAACACGAATTCTTTATAGATAATTTTTGATTTTTTTATCAACAGAAAGTTATGATAAGATAGTAGACTTAAAATCCAAATCAGATTCGAAAGGTGGGCAGCTAGGCATGCTTTAGCCTAAGTATCAGCTGACCCATTACATGTTTTTGTAAAAAAAGAAAAATGACAAAAGAAAATAAGTGAATCAGTGCTAGAGAGTTGCTTTCAGATAGCACTCAGAAGAGCTTTGCTGATGATTGTCTCGTGCTGATTGCTCGAACGAGCACTTGAGAATCTGAGTGAAGTCAGATATTGTGTATTTGCAGGAAACAACATGAAGAAGAGTACTTCTGATAGTGATAGCTAGAGCCTCCGCCATGCAAGCAGAGGAAACATGATCTTGAGAAGTAGATCCTGTTAATTTTATTTCTTCATGATTCATCAATATGAATCTATAACCATATGATTTTCTACTTGAATAGACAAAAGGGAAAACATACCTTGTGAATCCATGATTCAATGATCTATGGCAAGAGAATGGATCTTCCAATGCAAAACCTTTTTCCTTATGACCTTAGCTCTCCATTGATGGGATATGGAGATTTCCACTTATTTTCAAGTTAGGTTGCATTGGGGACCATAACCCATGATGAAGAATTAATTTCTAGTTCAACCCTTCACTAAACTAGAAATTAAATAAGGCATCCACATATAATGTTTCATAACATTTTATGCCCAAAATAATTAATGGTCCTATCACATTATTCCTTAACATATGTGACTCAACCAAAATTAACCAAAATGATCTTACAATCTCCCACTGAGTCATATATGTGCCTTAGAATGTGATAGACTTAATGAGCGCTCTTTATGCCATTAATTCTGGGAGCATAAACAATCTTGTCCATTGATTATATCAACATAGGATCATGGTGGCTTTCGTTACATTACTTTCGTAACTAAACTTTCCATGATCACAATATCAATACAGCCAAATGACATAGATCAATTATGAAACATGTGGCATGAAAATCACATGAAGTGTGGTCTGTATATGTCGATTTTCAACTGGTCCTACTTTAGTGAGATCAACTTAACCTTATGGTACAAAGTGTATGCCGAAGACTTTAAACTTTATTTCTGATCAGAAAGTGTGTATTATACAACAAAAACATGGAACAAAAACCAAATTACAAACTCCCACTAAACCGAATGATCCCCAAACACCAAAATACCCATATGAGCAGTATGCTCATGAAAGACCTTAGGCACAATTCCTTTTGTAAGAGGATCCGCAATCATAGAGTTTGTCCCTAAGTGTTCTATGGTAAACTTTCCACTTTGCACCCATTCTTTAACAACTCGGTATTTGATGTCTACAAACTTAGACTTTACCGAACTTCTATTGTTGTTGGAATACATAACGGCTGCCTTATTGTCACAATACAACTTGAGGGGTCTTTCTATTCCTTCAAGAATCCTTAAACATGTGACAAAATTCCTTAGCCAAATTCCCTGAAGTGATGCCTCGTAGACTGCTACTAATTCTGCTGCCATTGTGGATGATGTTACGAGTGATTGCTTAGCACTACGCCAAGAGATCGCTCCACCGGCTAACAGAAAAACATAACCTAATGTAGACTTTCTACTGTCTTGGCATCCCGCAAAATCAGAGTCAGAATACCCAATGATCTCCATATTATCTGATCTCTGGTACGTGAGCATACGGTCTTTTGTTCTCTGCAAGTACCTCATGACCCTTTTGGTTGCTTTCCAATGGTCCATGCCCGGATTACTTAAGTATCTGCCCAACACTCCAACTATGTACGCTATATCCGGACGCGTACAAACTTGAGCATACATAAGACTCCCTACTGCTGATGCATAAGGGATACTTTGCATCTCCTCAATTTCCAGTTTTCCTTTAGGGCATTGTTCGAGACAAAACTTGTCTCCCTTAGCGATTGGGGTATCTCCTGGTTTGCAATCATGCATGCCAAATCTTTTAAGAACTTTATTGATATAGCTCTTTTGTGACAATCCAAGAATTCCTCGAGGGCGATCTCGATGAATCTCGATCCCTAATACAAAAGATGCCTCACCAAGATCTTTCATCTCAAAATTTTCCTTAAGAAATCTCTTGGTTTGAACCAGCATGCTAATATCGTTAGTGGCCAGAAGTATGTCATCGACATATAAAACCAGGAAAATACATTTACTCCCACTGAACTTTTGATACACACAATCATCAACCAAATTCACCTCAAAACCAAAGGAGGTGATGATCTTATGAAATTTATGGTACCATTGACGGGAAGCTTGTTTTAGCCCATAGATGGATTTCTTTAATTTGCAAACCATATTTTTTGCATCACCTAAGGCAAAATGTTCTGGTTGCACCATATAAATCGTCTCTTCAATGTCTCCATTGAGAAACGCTGTCTTAACATCCATCTGATGAAGCTCTAAATCATAATGTGCAACAAGAGCCATGATTATCCTAAAAGAATCCTTTGAAGATACCGGAGAGAAGGTTTCTTTATAGTCAATCCCCTCTTTCTGAGTATAACCTTTAGCCACTAGACGAGCCTTATATTGCGAAATATTACCATTCGAATCCCTCTTGGTTTTAAATATCCATTTACAACCAATGGGTTTCTTTCCTTCTGGTAATTTAACGATTTCCCAAACCTCATTGTCTAACATAGACTTATACTCTTCATTTGCTGCCTCAGTCCACTTATCCGACATGGAACAACTCATAGCCTGGCGGAAGGTGATGGGATCATTTTCCGAAAGAGTTTGATTTTCCTCATGTTCCATTAAAAATACTATGTAATCATCTGGAATAGCATTTCTCTTTATTCGGGTGGATCGCCTAAGAGCAATTTGATCTTGTTGCACTAGTTCTTGAGGATTTTGAGTTTGACCTTCATGTACGATATCATCGACAACCTGAGTTGGAGGAAGGACTTCATTATCAACTTGAGGATCCAAATTTACTTCATCAGAAGTAACTATACGAATCGGTATAGGTATTTGAGCCGATTCTTCCTCAAAGATGATATCCTTAACCTTATTTCTCCCCCCAAAATCAATATCCTCAAAGAACGTAGCTGTTCCTGTCTCAAAAATATTCTTAGCAGTGGGATCGTAAAACTTATACCCTCTTGAGCGTTCCGAATAACCAATAAAGTAGCTGCTAATGGTTCTTGAGTCCAGTTTCTTTTCATATGGCTTATAAGGCCTTGCCTCAGCTGGACATCCCCATATTCGAAGGTGCTTAAGACTAGGCTTGCGCCCAGTCCAAAGCTCATAAGGGGTCTTAGCAGTTGCTTTAGTTGGCACCCTATTAAGAATGTATGCTGCAGTCTTTAGTGCCTCTCCCCAAAGTGATTCTGGTAAGGAGGAATGACTAATCATACTCCTCACCATGTCCTTAATAGTGCGATTCCTTCTCTCAGATACACCATTCATGCTAGGAGAACCTGGCATGGTGTATTGAGGCACTATACCACACTCCTCTAGGTATCTGGCAAACGGTCCTGGACGCTGTTCACCTGAACCATCATACCGACCATAGTATTCGCCACCACGATCAGATCTGACAGACTTTATCCTTCGGTCAAGTTGGTTCTCAACCTCAGCTTTAAACTTTTTGAACACGTCCAAAGATTCCGATTTCTCATGAATAAGAAACAAATATGCATATCGAGAATAATCGTCAATGAATGATATAAAATATTGTTGACCATTCCAAGAAGCCGTAGGAAAAGGTCCACAAATATCCGTATGTATCAATTCAAGGACTTCCGTAGCTCTATATGCACCCAATTTCTTATGCTTGGTCTGTTTTCCTTTAATGCAATCCACACATATATCACAATCCGTGAACTTTATGGAACTCAATATACCATCTGACACAAGACGCTCAACTCTATTTCTAGAGATGTGACCTAGGCGTTGGTGCCAAAGAGTTCCTGAATTTGCATCTTCAAACTTTCGTTTAGTACCTCTTGATTCAACACTTAAACTTTCATCTTTAGAGTTTATAGTGTCAAGCATATAAAGACTGTGATTTTCCAAAAGTTTACCGGTTCCAACAAGTTTTGAATTTAAAGACAAAGTAGCGGTTCCGTTCTCAGTTAGACAAGAATAACCTGATCTGTCTAACCAAGGACCGGAAACCAAATTACGTCTAAAAGACGGTACAACAAAGGTGTCTTTCAAATCCAGAAAATGACCAGAAACAAAAAACAATCTAAAATGCGCAATTGCCTCCACATGCACCGGACTCCCATTAGCCACATGAATGCGTCTTTCAGCATCATTTGGGGTTCGATAGCTCAGGCAACCCTGAAGTGAAACACTAATGTTAGTAGTAGCACCAGAATCTAACCACCAAGTGTTTCTAGGTACTTCAACTAAGTTCATTTCTGAGCAAACCAAAGCAAGGAACATACCTTTCTTAGCACGCCAAGCGTGATATTTAGGGCAGTCCTTCTTTATGTGTCCACCCTTCCTGCAAAAGAAACATGTATCTTCAACCTTAGCATGTTTCTTTTGGGTAGGACCCTTAGCAGCATTATCCTTAGTGGGCTCAAATTTCTTTCTTTTGCCCTGTCCCTTAGAGGTGTAAACCATATGAGAACTTTCGGTCCTTTCTTGTTTCATCCTCTCTTCCTCTTGCACACAATATGCAATGAGCTCGTTAAGAGACCATTGCTCCTTCTGTGTGTTATAACTTGATTTCAGCTGACTGAACTGAGGAGGAAGAGAGTTCAAGACAAAGTATATGAGCAATTCAGCCGGAAGCTCAGTCTTAAGTGTCTTGAGTTTCGAAACAATGTTGGACATTTCCAAAATGTACTCCCTTATTTTTCCATTGCCGTGGTACCTCATTGTACTAAAGCGATGCAAAAGCATGCTAATTTCCGCCTTATCGCTTCTTGCGAAACGTGAATCCATCTCGGCAAGGAACTGTTTGAGATCATTGATCTCCTCACCACCTCTAAAGGCTTCTGGAATGGTGTCCTTAATGATCATCAAACCAATGCGATTAGAACGCTCCCACTTCTCATGAACAGCCTTATATTCCGAAGTGCTGTCATCCGTAGGAGAAGAAGGTTTGTCCATCCTGAGCGCAAGGTCAAGATCCATACACCCAAGAACAATCTTCACTTTACTTTTCCATTCCGAAAAATTGGAACCTGTAAGAATCGGAATGGATCCTAAGTTGGCAGATAAAGTAGCTGAAACGAGAGAACAAAAAACCGAGTTAACTCAATATCCGAAGAAATCAATGATAAATTTTAACTGATTATACTTCCCATCCAAGATACCAAATGTAACATCAATATCAAGTCTTTGGACAGTAATATTGACTACTAGCAGTACTCTTGTAATAACAATCAAATATTGACAATAATCCACGATAAACAATAAACCTTCATTTGGGCCGATTTATTGTTCACATGTTGAAACCATATAATTGTCATGTATTCATCATCATAATTGTATGTACAATTCGGCCAAAAATTAAGTCTTCCTTTGGGCCGACTCAACATTCGCATGAATATTGCACACACGTATATATGTAAATTCCGGCCAAACACAACCTTCCTTTGGGCCGATTAAATATTCACCATGAACTTACATATATACTTCCTTTAATAATTCTCATGAAAAATCTTCTCAAGAGAGGTCTTCCTTTGGGCCGACATCTTGATTAAATTAACAAATCAAATTATTAAAGATGTATAATCAAATTTATTAATTGATTTAAAGCTGAATTTTATTCTTGCACAAACATATAAGTAAACGTATGTAGGTTCTTTATGCAAGAATACTTAAGCGGCAGAGTGGTTGGAGTCAGCAAAGGAGGTGCCAGCTTTAGTCACGCGACCTGGGTTCGAATCTCAGCCTTTGCGTTTTTTAACTTAATTAAAATCGGGATGGGCCTAACTTAATGTTTGTACAAAACTGGCCCAATTGATTTAAAACATAAGAAACTGGGCCAAAATAATTAAATTCGAAGGCCCAGAATAATTAATTAAATCAGAAACTGTATTTGGGCCAAAATTATTCGCAGGCCCAAAATATTAATTGAATCAGAAACTATATTTGGGCCAAACAACTAATAGGCCCATCACGAATTTGCCTCCAACTTTGTGAATCCTCAAACACATTTTTTTTAGTTTTAACATCTAAAAAACAGATCTAATACTAAATCTGGAAAAAATTGTTCCACAAAAAAAAATTCAAAAATTTTCAACAAAATTTCAGAAAGTATAAACCTTATGAACAATATTTTTCCATCAATAAAACCTTAAACCTTATTTAGATATAAATCTTAAACATAGATAACAATCAAAGATCTATATCTAACATGCATGATCCCAAAATTCAACATAAACTTTAGAGAAGAAAAAATCAGATTGAACAATCCAATATTTTCACATAATAATTAAATTCGAATTCAAAATATAAACTTTAGATTAAATTCAAAATTATTTTAGATCCAAATAGAAAATCAATATGGTGGCTCTTGATACCAATTGTTAATTTTATTTCTTCATGATTCATCAATATGAATCTATAACCATATGATTTTCTACTTGAATAGACAAAAGGGAAAACATACCTTGTGAATCCATGATTCAATGATCTATGGCAAGAGAATGGATCTTCCAATGCAAAACCTTTTTCCTTATGACCTTAGCTCTCCATTGATGGGATATGGAGATTTCCACTTATTTTCAAGTTAGGTTGCATTGGGGACCATAACCCATGATGAAGAATTAATTTCTAGTTCAACCCTTCACTAAACTAGAAATTAAATAAGGCATCCACATATAATGTTTCATAACATTTTATGCCCAAAATAATTAATGGTCCTATCACATTATTCCTTAACATATGTGACTCAACCAAAATTAACCAAAATGATCTTACAGATCCTCGATCTATCTTCCTAGAACCTTGTATCGTGAAGATTCATGCAAGACCTGACGAACTTGAGTCCGATTTCTAGGCACACCAGTATTTCAAAGTATTGTAGATGCATGACAGTTTTGAATCCGTGGGGGTCAAAACCAATTTGGGGCGACTTGAGGGCATAAGGGCTGAGCTTGTTTCCATTCCTTAATAACGATGATAGCTCTAAATATTTTTCTTTAGGGAGTGAAAGATCTATTCTGAAAGAGAAGTTTATTTATAGAAATCCAGAGAAACCAACATATCTAAGGGAAATGAATACTAGAAAATCCAAACGGCGGTAAAACAATTTAAGAGCAATAAACTTGAAGAGTCAATTTGAAGGATGAGTAGAGATACGTACGTGTCGATGAGATGCAACTAAGGAGTCAGTTTTTAGGCCTCCTTTGCAAGATTACATTGAAAAAGGATATGTAAGATCGAATGGGAAATCACATTTGTAACAAACTGTATTTCAACGGAGCCCTCGTTTTTGGAGATTTTCGCCAGTGTGGAAAGCATTTTTTGCCACTTTCGAGAGGAAGTTTTTGATCTTGGAAAAAGGGGAGATCAGATGAATTTTTTTCCAGTACCACTTCTCGTTCCAAGAGTTTTGGAGTCGATTGGACCTTTGATGATATTATCGAAGAATAACCTGATTTAGCTGCGTAAGGAGAATATGTGTGTTGCTAGGTCTAGGAAGAGGTTCTCAACGAGAAATTTATTATACTCTTTCATTTCTAGGGTGAGAATATTAGACACCAATAGGTCTTGGTCTTTGAGCAGAACCGGGCAATATGCTTTAGATTTTTTTTTCGGGCAAATCCATGAGTTACACCACAGATTGGTAGTATTTATTCCAAATGAGTTTGCCTAGAAGGTTTAGGAGAAGATCATGGCCATGAAGTATACCCCTCCATCCATGGGAAATAGAGCCTGTTGTGGTGATCTATTTACCCAACAGAATCCTGAACAGTAAGCATTCTGGATTTGTGAGGAGTCTCCAAGAAATATTGCAAGTAGCACCTGATTAGAGATTTGAACATCACATAAACCCAAGCCTCCCATAATTTTAGGATGAGTAAGGTTATCCCAAGCTATATAACAAATTTTCTTATCCCCCTATTTAGAGTCCCACCAGAATCTATTGAGAACTCTCTCTCTCTCTCTCTCTCTCTCTATATATATATATATATTTATAGAGACTTAAAAGAAGTTGGAAACATGTCATGGCAAAGGTTAGAATATATGAGAGCACTGATAGTTGACTTCCCTAACGTGTTGAACATGTAATATACGGTTATCCCATACGGTCGAAAACAGAAGAGAAGATGTATTTCTTCTTTCGCCCAAAGTGCTCTAGTAGCTCTATATATTTCCCAACATCTCTCTCTTTTTAAAATAGATTTTGTTTCATTCGAATTTGGTTCTCTTGTGATGTTTTGGACGAGAAAGAAATTGAGGATTTTTTTTCTCATTTACACCTGTCCAAATGCAGCTTCATAAAAGTTCAGAATGTCCTATGAGTATCATTTTTATCGGTTTTTAATTGGGAATTTTGGTCTTCTCAGAATCTTTGTTGTTGTTCAGTTATTTTAAAGATTACAGGTTCATTTGTTGGCAAAAACAAGATTAGACAAAAGTTTGAAGCTTAAAAGAGTATCGGCGCAGAAACATGAACATATTTATTGATTTGTGTCGAAGATCGATCGATTCAAGTCATAATATTGCGAATCTGCAAACGAGAATGGATTTTTCAATCAAGAAATTCAGTTACCATCACTTTGATGAAGATCGACCGATCCTAAGTTTAGTAATTGATTGATCCATGTTAATAAGGATAGACCGATCCATCTTGTAATGATCAACCGATCCATCTTATAATGATCGACTGATCTATGTTATAAGGACCAACCGATCCTTGCCATGTCGAGAGAAAATTTCTTTTTTCGTGATGAGATGCATTTTGAATACCAAAAGACCTAAAATCCTTACCAGAGACTCGTTTTTATGTTTATCATTGTTCGGGACGACCAAGAGACTTGCTAGAAAGCTTGAGAGAGTGTTTTGGAGATGTGTAGACCTTTGGAAGGATTTGATCCTATACTCTAGTGGAGAAGATTTCTTATTCCTTTTTCTTTGTTTTAATACATTCATATGATCTTTTCCCTAGAATCAATCTATGTTTGTTATTTGAATATGAGTGACTAGTTATATAGTTGGGTTTAGGGTTTTCTCGTAAAGGATTACATGATATATTGATTTGTAACTGTCTAGAATTGGGATTTATTGTTTGTTTGTTTTACTATTGTTCTTAAGGCTTAGACTTTTCTGACCACCTAGGCTCTGATTTTAGGATATTTGATGCATCGAAAGGGTTTGCTTGAATTACCGAAATAACAATTAATGAGAAAGGTTTTTTAACTAGCGGAAGCTGATGTTATTGTTCCTTGTTGACTTATCAAATCTTATCTTATTTCATGCTTAGAATATGGTATTCAATGGAAGCTGGTATTTAGATTCTAATTCATAGGGTGTTAGCGCTACAGAAGTACGTTAGCTCCAATATTGTGATTTAAGTTTGAGATGTCGCTTCATTTGATTTTCTGTCAACTTGAAGTTTTATCAATATTAAAATGAAATCTTTGAGGATTCCATATACCCAACATTTCAGCTTATTGTTAACAACCTCGAGTTTATTGCTTTCATGTTTGCTTGTTCTTGCTCTTTTGGACTAAGAAAATGAACAAAAAAATCTTTTTTATCCCTTTAATTAGTAACTTGTGTGATAATTCTACTTGTGATCTCTGGTCTATGTGTATTTTATCTGGTATTACTACTGCATATTTCATTGTGCATTTTTATTTAGAAAATTGGGTTAAAAAGTAACATATCAGGTTTTTTTCACTGTTTGCAAGGATCAAACCTGAGTCTCCCGCGTGACAGGCGTGATTGACCGATCCCTACCCAGAATGGCTGATCAGATGGAGGTTAATATGGGCTCTTTACCACACTGTTGGACTTGAGGCAGTGGAATACTGAGATGATTATCCCTCCGAGATATACACGAAAGCACACAATGATCACCATTCCATCTGATTCATCAGAGTATTACCACCATTTCCTCTTTATTTTCACACCTAGACAATGTGAAGTAAATCTGTGGAGAAGCTGCTACTGATGATTTTGGTGTGCTTTTTTGTTTTGTTTTGTTGTTTTTTGAGTCATTTTTCCTTTTATTTTATTTTATCGAGTCAAAGTGTGCTACAAACTGCTCTTTTTCTTGTCTAACTAACGCTTTAGTGACCATTCTTTTAGCCACTAACTGCAAACTTCACATAATTAAATTGCCCAAAGCTAATTTGTCAGTGCTATTCATTTTTGTTTGGGTATCTGAAGGATCCAAAGCTAACTTCACATAATCTACATAATTCTCTCATTTTTAGGCTTGTCATACGTTAAATCGGATTCCTCATCCAGGTCTAAAATGAAAAGTATGTATATGGTTTCCCTCTCTCTTTCCTTCAGTAAAAAGAAAAAAAGGATAAAGAAAAAAAAGTGAATTGGGTGCTTAGTGGTTACCACTATTAGTTCTTGTTTCTCATGGAAGTCAATCCAATAAACTCAGTTGAAAAATAAAATTGATACTCTACAAAGTATGAAACAATTGACTGAGGAAAGTGAAAGGGAGAGAAAAGAAATCAGATTAAGTCTGTATGTATGTTCAGAAGACATAATAGGTAAGAGTCCATGTGTCATGTGATCGATACTCCCTCGATGAGACTACGCCTTTATTTTTAATTGAGGTCAGTAAAGTTGAATCAGAGTTACTCTGAAAAATGCTACTATCCATCGAGGAAGGGTTGTTACCAGCCGGAAAAAAAAAGCAAATTGATTTCATCTACGTTATCAAAATTTTGCAACTCTGTTAATTCAATAAATGGTTAATAGAGAAGAGCCAAGAATAGCATCACAATCCGTGAACCGATCTCTGTCTCTGATCACAAAATAACCTTTCAGGAACACGAGCCAATCGATCTCAACAAACCACTTGAAGACACCCTGATTATACGCTCATATTTTGGGGGACCGTGAGCTCTCACGAGTTATGGTTGACACCAGGAGCTCAGCCGATGTCTTCTTTTACGACGCCTTCCAAACAATGGGTTATACCAATCACTGTTGAAAAAAAAACTAACTCCACTAACCATCTTTTTCGACAAAACTATGTATTCTCTCAAATTAATCGAGTTGGCGGTAACCCCATGAGACATTTGGAGGATCTTAAAATTTGTTGTAATTTATCGACCAGTCCCGTTCAACACCATTCTAGGTAAGCCATGGCTTACATCATGAAGGAGGTACCATCAACCTATCACCAATGTTTAAAATTCCTAACTCCGTAAGGATTTAATACTATACGAGGAAGCCAAAATAGGTAGATGACATGCTACCTGGCGAGCTTCAAAGACATTGAACCCTCATCCACTTATTCACCCCGAAAATCGAAGGTCGAGTTCCCTCAAAGCCCAAAATATCAACATATTCCGACTATAAAACGAACATACAATCTTATGTAACGACCAAACGAAATCACAATTCTGTAACCAAACGGAAAATAACTGAACTAAGTTAAGGCTTGATCCATTGACGAGGGTACGTAGGCACCTCAAATGAGAGCACAACCACCCCCTTTCCCAATAAAGACTATGTGTTAAACGAAATGTGAAGCACACGCTTCCAAGAAAAATTCAAATTATAGTTTTTTTGAAAAATTCCAAAAAGAGGGAATCAACCACTCAACATGCCATTTAATGCGCCTCAGCATCCTCCTCAAAACCTGTGTCACGACCCCTATAAGATTTTAGAGAACGAAAAACCATCACCCATCACCCATACATAAAAGTCATCAAGAGTTCGTCTGGATCTTCACCTCATCCGGACGATCTTCCTATCGAAACGACCAAGCTCCAGCCCACTGTCTCTCATGATATCGCCTCCTCCTCCGCCCATCGTCTTTAGTGCTCTGTTGACCGCGGAAGAAAAGGAAGTATATGATAAACTGCCACCTTGCCTGAAGACAATCTTATACTACATTCTCTATTGCATATGTGATAACCTCGAGCTTTTTGAACTCCTCATGGACCTAATCCACGATTACACTGAAATAAACTGGAGACCGCAAAGACACTCTTCCCGTTCGAGGGATCAACCAGTCAAAAGCAATGAAAGAAACCAAAAATTAAAAAGTGTGTAATTTCTACAAATAAAGTTATTGCTTCTTTAACACTAACGCCAAATACTAAAGTTCAGTTTTTAGCGCAAATCATTGCCCTACAAAGCATTAATACAACACAAAAACACGATTGACTACTAATCTGAGGCCCTGATCAAGCCTATGGATGTAGTTGATCTCGTGGTTCGCAGAAAAGTGCAAACATGCCAAATACAGTCTAATAGGAATGACATCAACCTCAAATCGAGATAATATCAACTAAATAAATCTAAGATTCGATGTATCAACACCAAGCTCGATATATTTTGCAAACTGAGCCGGTCAATCGAAACAAGATATCAGTTGTTCGTAAGAAATGATATAGAAGTCAAGCAAACACATAGCAGTCCTCGATCGGTCAAAACACCGGTCCAAGCCCAATGAAACATAATTTTAACAACATGCAAAAAAAGGACTCATCAAGCCGGGTTTATTGATCTGCAGTGTGAGATTAAAATAAATTCACAAAAAACAACGACAAAAAAGGATGCAATACAACGAAAAAGATATACAAATTCTTTGAATCGCGATGGCATGAGCTCAATCTTCTTCGCCAACGACGTGCTCACCCTCCTCAAATTGTTGCACCCTCTCTGGGATACTAGAACAGTACAGATGGTTGCCGAATTTGTTAACACCGGAAGGTACCTTCAAAAAAGAATCATTAGGGAGCTCCTCAGATATCTGAGTGAGATCAAGCTTTCCAACCGAAAAGTTATATACATCAAAGACATCAAGCTCAGCACTGATCTCTATCTCTTTAGCATGAAGGCAATAGATCTTGTCAGATGCCACCAAATTATTGTTCTTGATCTCGTTAATGAGGTCAATGTTGGCCATGACCTGTCAAAGACGAGTCTCGCAATCCGCCACGACCTTCTTCCTCTCCCATTTCTCTTTTAGAGAAACATTCACATAGAGGTGAATATCAACAAGGGTCTTCTTAGTTTCATAGGAATATGAACACAAATCCTTGATATATTTTTTCTCCAGATAAGAAATCTTCTCAAGGGCTGCCTTAATTTCGTTCTTGGTCACCCGAAGTTGAGATTTGAGAGAAGCAGCCTGATTCCATAACTTCTCATCAGCGGTCAATTGGGAAGCATTGCCAAGCTCTCGCTCTTGGGCCAGCTTCGAGCTAAGTTTTAACTCCTAGAAAAAATTCTTGACTTTGTTAAGCTCCTTGGCATATGAGACAGCTTTTAAATGTTGATCCATCATCGCAGCGAACTCGTTATTGGCCTCCATATCCTGAAAGATAATTTCTTTAACGTAAAGGCATAAATAATAATATGAATATAAAGGACAAGGCTTAAAGAAGATTCACTTACCTTGGCATGGGTGACCGCCATATTTACGTGAGCATCATACTCTTTCATATTTTGAAGGGTTGGAAGCGGGTATCCTAACAACTTAAAGTATCTCACCATGTGTGCGCTGCTATCTGGATCTTCATTGATCGAACAATATTTCACATGAGAAAATTTCTAGTGGAAGGGTTTCGTTGCTACGCTGTCACATGATGAATTCGATCTCAACTCTAAAAAGATCATTTTGGCCTTCTTCGGGGGACGTTCTCGCCCATCTGAAATAGTCAGACTTACCAGTTTTGTGCAAGCAGAGTCATGCGGGGCAGCTCCACCATGACTACTGGGTTTACTACTACTACCAATCGACTAACGAAGGCATGTCTCTTTTCTCAAAACCTTGGTCAATGTATCGTTAACATCTCTAGAACAAATCATGTCCAATCCTCTCTCGAACTCACGTAAGCTAAGTCTTCTCTTGGTGGACATCGTTGGCAAGGGATTGCAAGGATGACCCGTAAATTTATAAGCCAAGATCCAAATATCACAAAGAGATTACACTGAAGAAGGATAGAACCAAATCTACGAGAATAAGATCCAACGGTGATCAAGGAAAATTCGCAATCATCCATGTGACAAAAAAGAGATTTGAATATTAAAAAAATGATTTTCATCCTTAACAAGCAATCGACAAAGCCCATTAAGGACTGCAGGACCATTGTTGGACCCAAATCTCGAAAAGATCCATTAAAATTTGGGCTGAAGAATGGACCACACAAAAAGAAGATTAAGACCTTGACCTCGAAACCTATATGAGTGAGGGCCGATCCTTGGAGATCGACTCTAAGTTTGAACTAGGAGGTGAACTGAAAAGTTCGCAGCAACCGACTAGCATGATTCAAGGGAATATATTTCTGGCATCATCAGAATTTATGGTAACAAGCGAGATGCTCCGAAGATTTTGGAATCCGTAATGCATGAGGGAGAAGATCTCGGAGGTAGCTAAAAACGAGAGTTATTATAATGGAAGGAAAAGAAGGCGAAACAAAGACACGTTTTCACACTAGACTATCACCATCGACCTCTTAAGCTAAATATCCTCTACTTTGACCTTGTCTTTCTTGTTTAGTTCTTAACTTAGTTCAGTTCAATTTTATTTCATAAACCTTGTAAAATACCTTAAGCATTAATATAGAAAGTCCATTTTCATCAACTTTAGTCTGATTACATCGTTGTGTTCTAAAGACAATGTTGCCCACAAATTTCTCCCTCCCTAATATTTACAAATAGCCACAACCAAACACCTAGTTTGGGTTTTAGGATCCACACCAGGGGTTTTCTCTTAAGAGTTCCAAAGTCGATACAAAGAGGAACTTAGCTCAGGATTGTAGAATTTGATCAATCTCACGCTATATTTTCGAAGAATAACTGGGGATTTTCATGAGATCAGAAGTGATTTCGATGGAGCTTGTTGTACCCATCTGCACATATAAAATGATTTTTCGCTTGCTAGACAAGAAAGGCTAGTTTACGCTTGTAACTTAGCTAACGAAGATTGACCAAACTCGCTAGCATTCCAGACCATGTTATGACCGGGGGAAGACTGCATCTTACTGCTAGTTAATGCCACAAACGATAGAAAAATCACAGTCGAGGAACATGTGATCTTTTGTCTCATTTTGCAAGTTACAGAGTAGGCAAATATGAGATATGCTGATTCTCCTAGTTTGACATTATGTCCTTTGAAGGACAGCAGTTTAACGTTACTAACCAAGCGAGGAAGAGTGTTGAGGGATACTGGTACAACTCCACATGATCCCTCCCCATTCAACCAGAGTACCTCTACCCAAAAGCTAGTGATACATCTTAGAAGATGATTATTGTGTAATATTTTTACTATTTATTACCCATTTATAGTAGTCGGGATCTTCCAGCATAGTATAGAGACAAAAAGAGCATGTAATTGAATAATTTTTCAGACCTTGCAGATCTAAGATGCCAAGCCCCATCAAAATAAAGGTCACTAAGAGTTGATGTGACTCTGATTCCAATTGATAAAAATGTACGAACGTCAACAATGGTGGAAAAGCTCCCTAGGGAAGACCAATTGTGCTTCTAAAACAAGTAGGTACACCCATTTCCTACTCTAAGCTTTAGATAAGGAAATACATCGTGCTTTACGTTCAATAGTTTGTTGGTTAGCAATGAGAATTGACTTCTTGATTCCATTAGCAATAGTTAGAGAAATTTCGCTTGAGTATCACCTATTTAAATCAAGTTACTCAAATCAATCATGAATGGGAGAATAGCATCCAAATAAGCTTCAACACACACAAACTTCATTCCATATGAATAAACTATTGATCCCAAGCCTCCTTCTTCTTTTAAATTAGTTAATTGGTCCCAAGAATCATTAGCTGAGTATGTGTTTTTTTTTAATTGAATGTAAAATTAATTCAAAAAAAAAACCTTGTTACAACAATGTGCATCCTATTAAATTTATTTCAACAAAAAAAATTGAAACTATTTTTATTGACATAACTCTGTTTTGTTGTAAACTAGTATTGCAGTCCTCCTTCATAATCCTTGTCTCCCTTCTTTTGAATGATAGTAAACTTATTTTTGATTGTTTTTTCTATCAGTTTGATTAGCAGAATTGTTGGAGAAGGTTTTTTCTCCACACCTTCTTCTATTTCTCTCCCTCCACACACTATGAATTGGTGCTTGAAAATGTATCTTACTGTGAAGAGCTGCAACTTACCCTGAGTAGAGTCATTAACCAGCCTCATTAGACAAGACCAGTCTGATGTATACTGATTTCTTAATACTCCTTTTGCCAAGTTCTCCCAAATTTGTTTTGAATATGCACACTCAAAAAATAAATGGCTTACTGATTCTGGTGGCTCCTCTTGGAAAAGAACACAAGATGTATCTACCCTCACATTCCATGGTTGCATTCTTTCTCCAGTAGACAATCTGTCTTGTATAGAAACCCATGCCGAGAAAGAGAACTTTGGTGTTGCATGCCTAAACAAAACAGTTGTGTGCCTGTCACACTCTTGATGTCTTTCTCGAATGATTTGCCAAGTTTTACTAGTTGAGAAAATCTTCTTATATTTACCTTCACTGATTAAGTCTTTCAATTTATCCTTTCCATAAAAATATCCAAAAGGGGAGAGTGTTTTGCCACAACACTATTTGGAAACAGAAAGTTGGCAACTAAAAGGTTGATGACCAGAAGTTGGTAATTTCAAAGATGACAGTGTTGATTAGCAGAAAGACTCCCAGCAAAAAGAGGGCACGAGCTCTCCAAAGGTGATCTTTAGCTTTATTTGGTAGAGAAGTGGTTCACAATTGGCCAAATACACCAAGATATCAAACTGGCAATGTACCATGATAGAGAGACCAGTTGAAGTAGAGATATTTGATATTTCTTGATCAAAGACGCCTCCCGAGAAGAAAGAGGTCTTATTGATGCTAACAACCAATCCAGAGAATTCTTTGAAGGAGTTAAAGACTTTCAAGATGCCTTGGATTGAAAATAAGCTCCTCTATAAAAATTAGGAGATCATCCGCAAAACACAAGTGTATTTGTCCATTTCGGGCACCGTTATCATGATAGGCAAACTTTCCATGAGCAACCGCGTTGTTGAGCGGTGATAACAGCCTCAAACATCTACTTCCTTTAAAGAAATCTTGAACGAGTCCACTGTAACCAATAATTAGATTAGTGCTATAAACACAAGCTTCAAGCCATCTTATGAATAAGACTCGAACATATGTCATCTTTTTATATGGTCTATTCTATATTGAGTGTATAGTATCTTTGTCTATGAGGCATGTCTCTTAGTGTCCAGCGGGTGAGGAACCGTCCTCTATAACTTAGAAGGTGTTGATGGTGTGGGAAGAGGTACCATTTCCTTTCACTCGCACTTCCTTGATCTTTGTGGACGAGTATTTGGTATGACGCACGACTCCTTATGCAAACATAAATAGGCAAATTGATGAAGTTTGTTGCAAGAATGCTATTTTTGATTTATTGATTCTTTTTGAGGATAATATGACAACTACTATCCACTATTTTATTCTTCTGAAAACTGATTTACAATCTCCGTATATCATCCAAATATTATATACGCTAAGATTAAAACTGCACCATTCTTTGGATTAAACCGCGAAATTTGACCTTTACGACATACAATTTTCCTATTTTATATTATATTAATATAGCATTAATGTAGCTTTAAAATAACATTAATGACATATAGTTAAAAAATCTATATAAAGCATATTTCATTCAATAATAAAATTTTTTTATATAAATTTTTAAAAATAATAACGACAAATAATTTACTATAGAAAGTTGAAAGCATATATTGTAAGTTGGAACAAATTATTCATTATAAATTATCACCAAATGTAAACTAAATATAGATTAATTATTTTTTATGCTAGAAATTAGTGAAATTATTAATTTAATGTATTTATTGTTTATCAAATATTTATTCATAGAGTCTTTACTGTATATGGGCCATCTTCTTACCTAATTCGTTGATCGAACTTCTGACAGCTAATGTGGCATGTTTATTGAGACTCATCTAACACTTCTCATCAACCAACTGGAAAGAAAAAATAAATCGAGAATATACTATATATTCTCTCGGCAAAGTGGCTGAAACCTTTGTGGCGTAGAAAACAGTTTTGAGTGATTGAAACTTTTATGTCGACTTGGAACGTTTTTTTCTTTTTAGATTTTCTCTGATCACTTATTTGTGTTTCTAAGATTCATTCGATACCGATTGTCTTCTAAGAGAATCACACTACCTGGTAAGCTAAACTATCTAATCACTTTCGATCAAATTTCACCTCATTGTCTTCTGAATCTTCCGAATTGACTCTTCTTAGATTGCATTAGAGTTGTAAGGATTTTAAACTTTCTAAAAAAAGAAAATCAGATCTTTTTCAGAATATGAAGATTACAACATTCCAACTTTCTCGGGAAACTAAAATCCTATTTTCTGACAGAAACTGTTAGAATCGTCTAACTGGATTTGCTTAGATGTTCTGTCTTGGTCAAACTTATTTCAGGTCAACAAAGTTAATCTGAAATACTATTATTATTATTGTTATTATATAACAGAAAGCTTTGACTTTTATTGATTCTGAGAAAACTTGGTTGATCTTTGTTTATCAGAGATGGCGGATGCGGCGAGAGATTTAGCTTCAGGGACTGTTGGGGGAGCGGCTCAGATAATCGTAGGTCATCCGTTTGACACAATCAAGGTCAAACTCCAAAGCCAACCGGCTCCAACACCTGGACAACCACCAAGGTACACGGGTGCAATCGATGCGGTTAAACAGACCGTTGCTGGTGAAGGACCTAAAGGTTTGTACAAAGGTATGGGAGCTCCTCTTGCAACCGTTGCTGCCTTAAATGCGGTTTTGTTCACCGTGAGAGGTCAAATGGAAGGGCTGCTTAGGTCTGAACCTGGAGTTCCCTTGACCATTAGTCAACAGTTTGTGTGCGGTGCAGGCGCTGGTTTCGCTGTCTCGTTCCTTGCTTGTCCGACCGAGTTGGTCAAATGCAGGTCAGGTTCTTTTGCACATCTTGCTATCTTTTATATGGTTTACTTAACCATTAGTCTTGTTTCGCCACCAGGTTACAAGCACAAGGTGCACTAGCTGGTGCCTATACCACAAGCTCAGTGGTTGCAGCCGTGAAATACGGTGGACCAATGGACGTAGCCCGTCATGTGCTACGATCAGAAGGCGGAGCACGAGGGCTATTCAAAGGTTTATTCCCTACATTTGCTCGGGAAGTCCCTGGAAACGCCACTATGTTTGCAGCGTACGAAGCTTGTAAGCGGCTTTTAGCCGGTGGTTCTGACACTTCAAGCTTAGGACAAGGATCACTGATCATGGCTGGTGGAGTTGCTGGTGCGTCCTTTTGGGGGATTGTTTACCCGGCTGATGTGGTGAAGAGTGTTCTTCAAGTTGATGATTATAAAAACCCAAAGTACAGGGGTTCTATGGATGCTTTTAGGAAGATTTTGAAAGCTGAAGGAGTTAAAGGTCTGTATAAAGGGTTTGGTCCAGCCATGGGTAGGAGTGTTTTTGCTAATGCTGCTTGCTTCTTGGCTTATGAGATGACAAGGTCAAGCTTGGGATAAATCAGTTTTGTTTGGTTTTAACTGTTGATTCAGTTTGTTGATCTTCCCATTGATTAATCTTCAAAACTTTCAGGAAAATTCTGTGTATTTCTTTACACAATTTATATGTAACATTATATATTTACTTAATTTTATACAGATCAGCTTTTAAATTGTTATTTTTGGGAAAGAATTTGTTTTCCGTCTATGGTCTGGGCCACAAAGGATACAAGCTCATTGTTGATATGTTACGTGGAGGATAACCAACAAGAGAAAAGGAGGGAACTTTCATAACCGCTTTTTCCTATCTTTTTTTTGTTATTAACATCACTTTTCCACTATAAAAACAAAAACAGTAAACAAAACAAAATATGAAATATCATAGTATGAGAAAAAATAACAAAGTCTAATGATGAAGATGGAACAAAGACACTCACTCTCTTCGTTGTAAAAACTTCTTTTCTACCTCTCGTATTTGTAGTTAAGAAGATAGTTTACACATCAACAATGATGAAAATGTTTTTTTTTACTATATTGATTCTAGCTGTGTGTTTTTTGGGGTAAAATGTTAATATTATACCAAATTTTTAAATTTGTGACTGTGATAATATAAATAACTTGTAGCGAAATGCGAAAATCGAAACTAAACACGAAAATTGATAACGGCAATGACATGAAACCGAAACAGAGAGACTAGCTTATTAACCAGCTAAGCAACGGCGGGCTGAGACCAAACGAGTTTGAAAGACCAAAGAAAAGGAGTCTGTTGACACAAGCTACCGAGAGATAGGTGCCCTCAAACCTAGAAGGTATGGCTCTTGCAGCTTCCAACAACCAACCCAACCCAACACAAACAGGCCCGAAGAAACAAAGCACAAACCTACCAAAAAAACATTCGGAATCCCCGACGGCATGAGAGCAAGCCTCCACGGGACGATGCCGTCGTTCGGAAAGCATATTTGAAGATTTTCGTCTCCATACCCGACCCGCTGTGACCGTTTACACCCATTTAATCAAAACTCATATAGACAGAGCGACAAATCCTCCAGAAGCGCACCTGCAAGAGAAAAGGCAGACCGAAGGCCCAACTGCCACACAAAATCTAGAACACGGCCAACACCACCATAGGAAACGAAACCAATGTCGCTAACTTTATCAAGGGAACAGAGCGATGAGCGAGGGGTCACTCCGTTGAGAACACTTCAATGAGGGGCTCATAATGCCACCGACGTTAGATCGGAGCAGCTTCCACATGCGCCACCTCCTAAGTGCGTTGCCACAAACCGCACTGAAACAAAGCCGAAGTCTCACCACCAATAAAACCCACACGCCTACACCAGAGACCACTAGCAAATAAGGAGCAGATGACCCGAGATCCGCAAACTCTCATGACCTAAACACAGCCGAAACAGAGAACCACCCGCCATCAGTCAGAGGAGAAGGCTCACGAGTCTTCTCAACACCACACATACCAAAACTCTTGAAGAAAACACATGTTGACAAGGAAAAATGAACCCGGCTAGAGACATCGGCAAAAGCAGAAGCGGAGCAAAGGGTGGAGCCGTCACCGTCCTCTAGCTAGACCACCAACCAAGAGCCCAAACCTGAAAGAGCTATCATGGTCACTAGCTCTGAAACCGGATCTCAGTATATAGTGAAATCATCCCCACCGAAGAAGACATGGCAACAAAGGAAGAGACGAGGGAGAAGGAATGAAACATAAGAGGCTGAGCCTGGCAGTCGTGAAAAGGCAAAGCGGCGACCCCCAGAAACAAAGGGAGGAGCTCTTGACCTAGGCGACGAGGAGAGAAGCTGGAAAGAATAACGGAGGAGAGAGAAGCAAATCCATTTTTCTAGCTGTGTTTATAATATTGATTAAAGTAGACAAATAATCTAGAATGACAACAAAACCTTCCCAAATGGAAACGCGAAAGCTCATCTATGACATGGGGATTAATCGATAAAGGCATTATGGTTAGAGAAGCTTATTTTAAAGGATCGTTACGTGACAGAATCGCAGCTCTAGAGACCAGATTTTTCCAGGTATGATTTCACTATTGGTTGTAAAAAAGGTTATGTTCAAGTGAGTCTAATGTGTTAATGGTTTATGTATATTGTGTTTAATGGTTTTTGTATGGTGCTTACAAGATTTGTTTGGACTTGGAATCAAGTAATGAATCAAAGACCACCAATAAATAAGGAGCAGAGGACCAGAGATCCGCGAACTCTCAAGATCTAACCACCACCAAAACCCAGAACCACCGTGCCATCAGCCGGAGGAGCATGCTTAGACGAGGCTTCAAAACGCCACACGTACCAAAACTCTTGAAGAAAACACATGTTGACAAGGAAAAACGAACCTGGCTAGAGACACCTGCAGAAGCAGAAGCAGAGCAAAGAGTGGAGTCGTCGCCGTCCTCTAGCAAGACCACCAATCAAGAGCCCGAACCTAAAAAATCTACCATGGTCACTAGATCCGAAACAGGATCTGAGTATATAGTGAAATCATCCCCACCGAAGAAGACATAAAAACAAAGGAAGAGACGAGAGAGAACGAACGAAACATAAAAGGCTGAGTCGGCGATCGTGAAAATCGAGGCGGCAACCACCAGAAACAAAGGGAGGAGCTCTTGACCTAGGCACCGAGGAGAGAAGTTGGAGAGAATAAAGGAGGAGAGAGAAGCAAATGTGTTTTTCCTAGTTGTGTTTTTCATATTGATTAAAGTAGACAAATAATCTAGAATGACAACAAAACCTTCCCAAATGGAAAGGTGAAAGCTCATCTATTACAGGTGGATTAATCAATAAGGATATGATGGTTAGAGAAGCTTATTTTAAAAGACCGTTACTTGACAGAAACGCAGCTCTAGAGACTAGGCTTTTCAAGGTATAATTTCACTATAGATTGTAAGAAAAAATTATATTCAAGTGAGTCTAATGTGTTTAGTGGTTTCTTTATATTGTGTTTAATGGTTTTCTTATGGTGCTTAAAAGATTTGTTTAGACTTGAAATCTAGTAATGCATCTTCTACTTCAACTGGAGATCCATTGAAATATCAAGCCAAATGATTAAGAGAGATTTGACAAAGACATTATCCATTTTCGAAAGTGCAGGTTTAATATATAGGGCAGTCAATGCAACCGCCTTAGGGTTCATACCAAAATTTCATTTTTATTTTTTTACTAAAAGAAAATTTGGTTAAATTTAGATAGTGTTATAAATCTATGATAATGTAAAAAAGTTGGAAACAATAATAAAAAATAAATAGTTAGTTATGCTAATCCTAATCTTAAAATTATTTTCTGTAAAATAATATATTTAATTGAAAAATTAAAAAGTAGCTTAAAATTGTTTTTCAAGGTTCCTTATTTAAAAAAAAAAAGAATTGCCTAAGGGACCCTATTTTCATTGAGGCGTCCTTGATCTTCAATAGCAAAATTTATCATTTTAATACTTCCTTGCAACATCCACAAGACCCTCGGATATATATATTTTATTTGTTTATATTTATATGTATAAGACATTTGAAGTTTTTAATAAATATTACAATAAAGCAATCATATATACATAGCAATTGATTGTCACGAACTGCAACATATGATATTTCATTATTAGTTAATTTACTGAGTAATTAATTTTAGAAGGAAAATGAAGAATATATCAGCGATCTTTATGTTATTAACTAAATAACATTTAGCGCACATTTGAGCTGGTTATGGCCTTCTGATGTGTCGTGTTTTTATCGGTTTTAGTATATGTTGTCATATAGTATTTCGAGTCTTTTTGTTGTCTTTTGTACTTTTTTAGGTCACAATGCGTTGATTTGGAGTTTCGGGCACAAGAAGGGAAGAACAAGTCGAAGTATGCAGAACTGTACCAGGGAATAAGGGATCTCTGCCACACACCAAGGATCGACCGATCCATGGAGACTGGATCGACCGATCCATGCACTGAATCGATCGATTCATTTACAAGGAAAACTGGATCGATCGATCCAGTGCTCTTTCGGCTCCACCAACCCACTTTCGAGCTGTGCACTCATTTTACCCACTACCAACCCAATAATTTCGAGAAGCTTTTTCATTTTCTGTCTTTTGAAGACCAGAGAAGCCAAGAAACAGAGAGGGAGATTTAGAAGAGATTTGAGAGATTTGTTCTCTTTAAAAACTTTTGATTTCTCTTGT
>CAJHQP010002988.1:0-74643 GCA_905132765.1 Moricandia arvensis
TGCCATATAAATCTTTTCTTGTTGATACACGCGACAGATTAATTGAATTACAAAACTCTATTATTTTATGAAATGTAAAAAAGTATGTTTCGTAACTACTCTGAATCTGTAGAATCGCAACAAACACAATCACAAAATAAAACTAAAATAAAAACTTGAACAAATTGATATCACCAAAGCTCACTCCCCACCCAAGAAACCGAAATAGCTAAAATCCCTAATATGAATGCAACTAAGAATGTAGGTAACGCTGCCAGCGAAGATGCGGCGGAAACGGTAACCGCCTCCGGTTTGGGATACCTATATTCACTCCCTGAACTATAACAAACAATGAAATATTCAGTCAAAAAGAAAAGAAAAACAAGGAAATATTCAGTCATAAATAAAAGAAAAACAATGAAATGCCATAAAATCATATTAATAATTCAATTTTAAAAGCAATGTTTGTAATAAAATTTATGAACAAAACTGTTCCTCTATTTAAAAACAAACAACCGTTACAAAATCTGCAAATAATATTCAGAAAACAAACAGCATTTTGAAAATTTTTGAACTAAATATTAAACAAAACAACTATTTTCCATTTTAAATCACCAATTTTATAAATATTAACACATCTAATAAAACAATTTTCATAGGACAAATATCTCAAATAAACCATTTTGAAGTTTTTGTCACAAAAATAGACTTTAAAAATAAAAATGACCACAATAGATTTTTTTATTTTAAAATTTTAATAATTTTTTTCCAGTTTTAAGCCTCATCTCCAAAACCTTAACTCCATAACTCTAAATCCTAAGTTTAGATTAGTTAACTTAATGAGTATAAATGTATATTTACATATTTTAATAAAGTCTATTTTCATTATTTTTCTCTGGTATTTTGGGATAAATTTTTTTAAGTCAATCTTAAAAGTATTTCTCATTTTCATATAACACATCAAATATATATACTAATTTTCCTTATTTCGTAAAAATATAAACAATATTTACCTTGGAGAAGGAGGACAGAAAGTGATGACGTAATCAGCGCCGGAGCAAGTGAAAGTGCTTGTGCCATCGTCATAAGCATAACTATAAGCCGTAGGACAAGCTTTCTTGAAGAAAGCAGAGTACTCACTCGGCTTACACGTGTCCGGCGTTCCAAACGCACCGCTGCAGCAATACTCCGGCGTTCCAAACGCTTCACAAGCGCTCTTGCAAGCTACTACCGCCACTCCATCCGCGGCGTTTACTCTCAGCTGAGCAGGACAAACACCGTTGAGATCAGCCGCGCAGCCCGTGGCGTTGCACTTACCAACCCCACTAGCTCCGCCGCGAGGAACGATCGTCATCGGGACGTTGTAACCGTCCACGAGGCTGACGTCGTAGAAATCAAGATTGTCGTCGCCGTTGAGTGTTAACTCGGCTAGTGTAGCCGGAGGTTTGGCTCCGGCGCCGGAGCATTCTATTTGCGATGAGCCGCAGTCGCCGGTGACGCAAGTGAACTTCCCGGTGGTGCTGTTTTGGTTGCACAACGTGCGAGCCCACATGCGGCCGGACCAGGAGGTGGGTATGGAGATGACTCGTGACTCGGACGAGTTTAAGGAGAAACCGGTGGTGGATAAGGGAGCGGTTCCGGCGCCGGAGAGAAGTCCTGGCCAGACGGTGTAGTTGCATTGGTTAACGACGGTGAAAGTGGTGGAAGAACCACCGTTGGTGAGAAACAGAACCACCAAGACAAAAGTAATCAAACCCATCTTTAAGACCTTACCTTACTTGTTTTGTTGGTTGTGTCCGGTGAAGTGTGATTTATAAAGAAGTTAAGAGATGTTTATATGATTAGTGTAATGGAAAGTTTCATAAAATCAATTGATCTGATCTTCTCTATGTCTATGAGTTGGCCAGTGCAGAGGTCAGAACCCCTTACATCTTCATTGATCTTTTCCTTTTTTTTTGTAACCGTTTGCATTACAAAACTTGTAAAATAGAAATTACGTATTATTAAATCATTCTATTTCGTTTAACATTTTCATTTGTGTGCTATTTTAAATGATTAAAATTCAATAAGTTGTTCAAATTCGAAAAGCTCCTTTTATTTGTTAAGGAAAGAGACATAAACATAAGTTAAAGGTTGGATAGGAATTTGTAGGATCATTTATAAAAGTAAGTACTGGGTTGGGTCAACAACACTGGAAACTTGTCTTTAGCTGTTAACAGAGATCTAAGGATGTTAAGAACATCTACATCCATTACAGCCACCTTGGGGTTCTTAATTTTTTTTTCTGATGAAAAAAAAATTATAAACGAACCAATCGTAGGCCGCCACGTGTCAGTGGAGTCCACAAAACATTGCAAGAGCCGGTTCTTAATTTAAGATTTTGGGAACCGATTCTTAGAGAAAGTGATGGGACCCACCACTATTTTTTGTGAAGAACCCCCTAATGAAGGTGGTCTAATAATGGGTAACCAAAAAACCCTATCCGATTTGACTAAATTGATTAAGGTAAAACAATGAGTACCCTAATATTCAGATTAAAATAGAGTTTTTTGTCAACCTTTTGATTTTCATTAACGTTGAAAGATTTATACAATGGCTTAATAGTTTAGCCAAGAAATTACATAAGATCAATTATTAACTCTAGTTTTTTTGGCTAATTTATCAACGACATCCAATCGATATCTAGGGACATGTCTAGAACTAAATCGACCCTTTGTTGCAATTGCCTCTATGTCATTAACTATGCTAATAACATCTAAATGACAAGCATTTTGTTCTCCTATGCCTTTTACTTTATCGTGAAGGGTTTTGACTAGTTTCAAGCAGTCTCCACAAAAGGTGACTTTAGTGTAGCACAGTCTATGGATTTATTGAACAGCTGACCACATTGCCATTGCTTTAGCTGGTAGGATCCATTGCAGTGCTTCCTTTGGGTCTTAGAGTGCCTTCTTTGCTATACAAGGACCATCCAAATCCAGTTTTATCAATTGGTGATTTCCATGAAGCATCTACAACACAATATAACTCTGCATCATGTGAAAGGACATCGTGCACTCAAGTTAGAATGGATACAGTGGTAACGTGGACTGCCTCATCATTCTCTTTTAATGCATCTTTCCAAAGCTTCATATCCATATATGCTCCATTGATGATTTGGATTATATGATCTCTTCTATTTTCGAACATTAGCTTATTGTGTGCTTTCCATATTCGCCAACCAAGAAATAAATGAAAAGTTTTTTTGTGGATTCCTTGAAGCTTTATGCGGGCAATAGAGAAAGAGATCATAAGCTGTACTTGATTGACTTACTCCAGTGTTATCCTCATTGAATGCTAAAGACTATATCTCCCAGGCTACCCGACATTGCAGTAACATATGGTCTATATTTTCTGTCCCTTCTCCACAAACAGGACACTGTCCATGAACTTTACATCCTCTTTTCATCAGGTTCTCTACTACTGGGAGTCCATTATGGACAACTTTCCACCAAAACATCTTTATATTAAGGGGAATATTAGTTCTCCATAGCTTGGTTAGCATGTTATTACGTAGACTCACCTGAGGATGGTTAAGTGACTGATTTGATTGCACTTCCGAGTTCAACTCTCGCTGGAGGTAATACCTTGTCTTGACTGTATAATTTCCAGTTGCACTAAACGTCCAGACTAGTATATCTTTTTGTCCTATCCAGCTTGGTCGAACACATAGTATTTTGTCTAAATCTTCTTGTGTGACCAAGTTTCTGATTTTTTCAATGTCCCAGCAATTGGTACCTGAAATAAAAAATCTTTTACCATTAACATTGGATACAGCTCTGCTCCGGGGCCAATAGGGGGCAAGTTGTTGTCTCCGAGAAACCAGATGTATTTCCAAACCCTAACCTTTTCCCCATTACCTATAATCCATTTTATTCCTCTGCCAATCAAGGGTTGTGCTTGGATAATACTCCTCCAAGCGTAGGTAGAGGTTGAGAATGCCTTGGCTTCCAGAAAGCTGTTTTTTTCTAAAATGTTTTGCTTTATAGACACGCGATAACAAAGATGAGGAATGGTTCATAACCCTCCATGCTTGTTTAGCTAAGAGTGCCTTATTAAAAGCTAACATATCTTTAAACCCCAAACCACCATCCTTTTTGGAGGATGTGATCTTGCTCTAAGCTATCCATGGGATCGATCTCCTTTATAAATTGGTTGACCACCAAAATCTTTTCATTGCTCTCATTGTCTCCTTGATTAAAATTTTGGGAAGCGCATGACATTGTGTATGTAGATAAAGCAGTTATGACTGCTATTAGCAAAACCTCTTTACCTGATGGAGATAAGAATTTAGAGTACTAACCCTCTAATTTATTTCTTATCCTTTGGGTGATATATTGAAAGGCTTCTTTTCATTTTTTGCCTATGTATTCTAGTAGTCCTAAATATTTTCCAAGCCCACTAATTTTAACTATACCAAGTTGCTTTATGATTTGATCTTGAGTTTGTTTAGGAGTACCTTTTCCAAATGAGATCGCGTACTTGGTGTAGTTTACTTCTTGGCATGATGCTTGCTGGTGGTGAGGAGAATATGAGCCATATTGCGTGCTTCTTCTTCTGTTGCTTTGTAGAACATAAGTGAATCATCTGCAAACAATAAATGTGAGACAGGAGGACCACTTCGGGATGCTTTAAACCCATGGATAAGTTGTTTCTGAATATTGTGTTTGGTCAACCAAGACAAGCCCTCAATACATATGATATATAGGTAAGGCGAGATGGGATCACCTTGCCTTAATCCTCTCTTTGGCTTGATGGTTTTCAACTGCTCCCCATTGATCAAGACAGAATAAAATACAATAGTAATGCATTTCATAATCCAGTGTCTTCATTTCTGACAAAACCCCATTTTTCTCATCACTGCATCCACCAATTTTCATTCAAACTTATCAAAAGCTTTAGCTATATCCAACTTGAGGGCCATGAACTTATGTTTGAGGTTCTTAGTGTTTAATGAGTGCATCAATTCATGAGCTATGAGAACATTATTTGTAATAAGTCTACAAGGGATGAATGCCAACTGATTTTCGGTAATGTTGCTATCCAACCATGGTTTTAATCGCTCACCTAAAATCTTTTAAGATGATTTTGTAAGCTACATTATCTAATCTCATGGGTCTGTAGTCCTTAATGGTTAAGGGGTTTCTGTTTTGGGTATTAGGCAAATGTGTGTATGATTTAACCTTGCATCCAGATAATTATTCTCAAAGAAATGTTGAGCAAAAGAGAAGACACCTGATTTAATGGCACTCCAATGTTGGCGGTAAAAGGCTGCAGACATCCATCTGGACCAGGGGCCTTGTTCGGATTCATGGCGAAAATTGCATCCTTGATCTCCTTCTCTGTAACAGGTTCAGTTAACCTTGCATTGATTTCATTCGTTACTGCACAAGGGATATCGTCCATTAGATGTGAGCTTATTTTACTTCCACGAGTAGAATAGAGATGAGTAAAATAATGCTCAATATGGGAGTGAATATCCTTAGCTTTTGTGAGCAAATTTCCTTTATCGTCTTGAATATGTATAATCCTGTTGTAGCTGCGTGTTGCTTCAGCTTGGCATGGAAGTATTTGGTATTTGTATCCCCTGCTTGCAACCAAAGCACCTTGCTTTTTGTTCTCCAGAACTCTTCTTCCAGCCTGTATTGGAGCTGTAATTGAGCTTTAAGATTAGTAAGGTGAGCATAATCAATAGCTGGAGCATCAGAAGCATCTTGAATATCTTGCTTGAGTTTAGCTATAATCTTTCCCGAGTTTGTATTTTGTTTACTTCTCCACCGAGATAATGCTTTTCTACATTCTATGACTATTGAATATATGTCTTTTACTGCTATATTTCTACATTCTTCATTCAAAGCTTACTCGACTACTGTTTTTACATAAGGATATAATCTCCATCTAGCATCATATCTAAAGGTTTTGGGTTTCTTCTATTTACTACCTTGTGTATCTAAAATGAGAGGTCTATGATCTGAACCTATCCAAGGAAGCAAGGTTACAAAAGTCGTTGGGTATTTTTCAAGCCATTCACAATTAGCAAGGACTTTGTCAATTCTAGTCATTATTGAGTATTTAGACCTTTTACCTATCCAAGTATACTTTTATCCTATCATCTTAACATTGTGGAGCCCTAATACCGACAACATTTGATTGAATAAAGAGAAGGAACCTACGGACCTGCTTGTTCCTTCTTGCTTTTGAGTTCTTCTTTTCATATCGTTAAAATTGCCTATTAATACTTGTGGTTTGTCCTAAAAAACAACATATTCCGATCTCATCATATCGTTTCATTGCTCTCTTCTGTATTTACTTATAGGGTTCCCATATATATAAGACAACCATGTTACATTGGCATCATCTTTCAATAGTCATATGGGTACAGTAGAACGAATGGCTTCCCAAAAAACTTATTTTAACCCCATCGTTCCAAAAAGGCCCCACCACCACTACTTCCATTCGTCGAGATTACAAAAGTGTTTTTATACCCTAGATCTTGAGCTAACTTTTGTACAAAACTATCTACATTCTTGGTTTCCGCGAGAAGCATAACATCTGGCCTAAAGGATTTTGTGATATCCTTTATGTGAGGAATTGTCAAGGAGCTTCTCAATCCTTGACAATTCCAGTGAAAGATCCTCATCGTGATTTAGTGGTTTGAGGAGAACCACTAAAACTTTGTCAGTGCGTTCCATCTCAAGTCTTTTGGATGATGTTGCTGCTTCGTCTTCATCTTAGTAAACTTCCAGAGTTTTTATTTTGGTACCTTCCTCTGTTGGAGGGTTAATTGGTCCAGGTTGTTGGTTTTCTGAGACTGGAGTAATAGTATTTTGCTGTTGTTGAGTGTTACGGGTCTCCTCATCAGCCTGCATCTCCATTGATGTACCCGAGGATTCTCTCCAACTTCTCTTATAGTTATGTACTCTCCAATGGCATTTGAGCGCTCTTAAGCTGTGGCATAAGGATTTGTTCCTATATCCATCAACTCATATTGTCTTTGTTGCATCTGGCCATAGTTCTTGCAAACTTCAAACTCATGTTTGAGACTGCCACATAAAGTACAAAACTTTTGAAGTCCCATATATTTGAAATCCAGCTCCACCGGTTCCTTGTTCATTATTTCAACCATCCTGGTGAGGGTAATCTCATCATCAACATCAAAAAGAACTTTCACCAAGACCTTTTCTTCCCTATTTAGAGTAGGTTCAACTATGATTACTTCTTCCACATGTCCCAGCTTTGAGCCAATACTTTGGACAATACCATGGCAACAATAAATATCCAAAAGCTTATGAATCCTGACTCTGAATAGGATTTGTCTCAAGAAAGTTGGGCTGCTATTAAACCATTTATCTAGGGCGACTAACCATCCTCTGTAAGTATACAGTTGATTCTCCAGCACCATAAGAAGATGGTGTTCTGTGGTAAAATAGAAATTGACGGTTCTGTTATCATTCACATGTCCTTCTACCTTTCCAACCAACTGCCAAGTCTTAGGAAGCGCTAAGACCTGCTAGATTCTGATGGTAAGGATTAATTCCTTTGGCTACCAGACACAGCTGATGGTCCTTCTGAAACATCTTCTGAGCATCCTCATGAACGGACCATCGAGTTTTGTCTGCTCCCAACTTAAGATCCTGGAGTGCTTTCCAGATGATTTTTGTTGGATCCGCGCTTGATGGCTTGAATCACCATTATGCTCTTCAGATTGCATGTTGAAAATCGAGATTTTTGACAAAGATGATGATCGATCTTGGTTTTTCCGAGGGTTCTAGAGTTCTTCTAGCGAAGATGAGAGAGAAGTTTTTTTAACGATTTAAATAGAATTTATCCTATAAGATTTAGAGTATCCATATTTTTGTAAAATGAAACTAATATTCATTACTAGTTTTAAAATCATTTATATATTATTTTCCCACCACAAACGTAAAACTTGATTTTTCCTTAAGAAACAAAAAATCAAATTTGCTTGCCAAAATATTTTTTCTTCTAAGCAAAAAAATTCAGTTTTTGTCACCGTAAAACTTCATTTTCATGTTTTTCGCCAAAAATAAAATTTTATTTTACCACTAAAATTGAAAATCTTATTTTTTGAATTTTTCATAATAATTTTTTTGGCCAGATAATTTTCAAATTTAAGTAGGATTTTTTTTCCAATGACAACATCCTTAGAGATATCTAATCTCATCTTAAGGGAATGATAATATTAAGATTATTAATATCTATAGTTTATAATCAACATGTAATCTGATATATTTTAATAATATTAATGAGAGATCATCTAATTTAAGATAAAGATCTTCAGTTTAAGATAAAAAAACAAAGTGAGCTTCATTAAAATGAATTTACTAATGTTATATTGATAATATCAATATAATTCTTCAACAGAAATAAAAATAAAAAGTAAACTGTATTAAACTGTATTACTATATTAATGAGATGAATGAGTATCTTATGAATGCCAATGGTCTTTTAAAGCATTATCACTGAAAATATCTTACAAAATATCTAATTTTAAAAAAAAATGAAATACCATCAGAATACTCATATTCTTTGGATTTGTTTAATTGTATTAGGTAGTATTCAATTTTAACTATAACAATAAATTATGTTTTTTTTGTCAACTACACTTAATTATACTCAGGACAACTCCAACCATAACACCAAATTTGATATCGAAGTAACACCAAAATTAGTGTTTTTGTGTTAATTTTTTTCATCTATAATATCACACCAAAAGTTACACCAAAACAATATTATCTATTATTAATTTTAGTTCTAATAATTTAATATAGCAATATTTTTCATTGACTAATTTATTACATTTAGATCAAATATTTATTTACTAAAATTTGGTAATTTTATCTTTCTACTGTTTATTAGTAAATGTAACTTTACTTTTAGTTAATTTATTTACTTATTTACTTAATTTATTTAAATTATTGGTTGAATTATAAAATTTTACATTTAAAAATGAAAAGCATTTTTATTTGTTACAATTTGATGTAATTGAAAATATCCATTTAGTTTAAAAACAGAAATAGAATAGCATTTAATGTCTTAGTATTGTGAAAATAAATGAAAAGTAATAAAACACACTATAATTGATGTGATTAATACTTTATTTTGAATGATGTTACATTTGGTGTTTCACTGAAGATGAAATTACACAAAATTTAGTGTTTTAGTGTTTCATTGAAATTTACATTAGATACTATAATTTATAAAGCAAAATATATAATAAGGAGAAATGTATGCACATCGTCTCTTAGTGGAGGTGGAGCCCATATTTTCTTCAAAAACAGTCTCTAATGTAACCCAAATAAGAGACATTTATTGTGAATGTTTTGCACTGTTTGCGGGTCTCACCGATACATGGCAATCCGCGATTGGTGTTTTTTTAATTTTTTTTAGACAAAAAAAAGATACCCATTAAGGGTTATGCAATAATCATGGTCTTATAATAACTGCATGAAATACAGTCAAACACTTGTATTATTACTGGATTTGTTAATAATTTTTTTTGTCAACCTGGATTTGTTAATAATATATTTAGGAGGCGTTATTGGTTCATATACTTTAGAGTATTTAGAAATCCATATAATATTTACAAATCAATGTAAAATATATTGATTTTCAAATCTAACATATAAATTTGTATTTGTATTTACAAATCCGGAGGTTTTCCCTCGGATTTGAGTCTTTGTATTTTTAACAAAGAAATCTATGTAAATCCGTTATGAAATCAAATCCATTAGTAAATTCGGATGATTGAATAACAGCTAATTTAAATTAGAATTTATAAATCATGAAACTAATAACACATGATTTCAATATGAATTTTAAAATCATAGAACCAATAACACTTGATTTAGTTTAGATTTCCAAATTCATTAAAATGCAAGAACCAATAACCCCCACTTAGATACTATAGTATATTATTTAGATATATGTTTTAATAACTTTTTGCAACAGAGATGCTAAACCTAGCAACAAAACATAACAGAATATAGAACGTCAAGGAGGACAGAAAGTGATGACGTAATCAGCCCCGGAGCATGTAAAGGTGCTTGTGCCATCGTCATAAGCGTAACTATAAGCGGTAGGGCAAGCTTTTTTAAAGAAACCAGCGTACTCACTCGCCTTACACGTGTCCGGCGTTCCAAACGCACCGCTGCAGCAATACTCCGGCGTTCCAAACGCTTCGCAAGCGCTCTTACACGCCGCCACGGCCACTCCGTCTGCGTCTTCCACCGTTACTTTCAGCTGAGCAGGACAAGCTCCGTTGAGATCCGCCGCGCAACCCGCGGCCATGCATTTACCGACTCCGGCTGCTCCGCCGTGAGGAACGATCGTCATCGGGACGTTGTAACCGTCGACGAGGCTGACGTCGTAGAAATCAAGATTTGCTGCGCCGTTGAGTGTGAACTCGGCTAGTGTAGCCGGAGGTTTGCCTCCGGCGCCTGAGCATTCGATTTGGGACGAGCCGCAGTCGCCGGTGGCGCATGTGAACTTCCCGGTGGCGGCGTTTTGATTGCAGAGAGTGCGAGCCCATATGCGGCCGGACCAGGAGGCGGGTATGGAGATGACTCGTGACTCGGACGAGTTTAAGGAGAAACCGGTGGTGGATAAGGGAGCGGTCCCGGCGCCGGAGAGAAGTCCAGGCCAGACGGTGTAGTTGCATTGGTTAACGACGGTGAAAGTGGTGGAAGAACCGCCGTTTATGAGAAATATGATCACAAAGAGAAAGGAAGAGACTTTAACGAAACCCATCTTTTGAGAGCTGAGGTTGTGATAGTTGTTGTGATTGAGTAGTGCTCAGTTTCCTCCCTATTATATATTCAGAGAAAGTTTAATGTCAGAGTCGGCCGTCACTTTTACTGGGCTCCAAACTAAAACATTTAGGCCCATTAATAATTTATTAGAAACAACCGAGGTAAAGACATTTAAGGCCACCCCCTTGGGGGTTCACACACTTCCCAAAAAAAAAAAATATAAAATTAACATGCATCCTAAAAGCTCCCCACCATGAACCTATATCATCACTGTAGCGCGGATTCCACGACACATGGCGACCCGCGATAGGTCTATTTTTTTTTCTTTTTTTTTAAAGAAAAAGGAAAAAATTTAATAATAAAAAAAAAACTTGAACCCCATAAGTGATTCATTTATGGAGATGCCCTAAGTGCTTCCAATAGGTTAGTCTGAGGTTAAGAAACAATGAAAACCAAGGTTAACAAAATCGGTCTAGCCCGTCTACGCGACAATTTGGTATTATCCAAAACGATTTTCCTACAATCTGATTCATACGATTCAAGTCAATTTAAATCGGTTAAAATCGATCTAAATGCTAATTTAAACAATAATGTTAGTATAAATTCAAAATTTTATTTAATATTTTTTGTTATACATATTTATTGTTAATAATTTATTACAATTATTCTTTTCTTCACGAATTTATCATAATAATTTTATATTTCTAATAAAAAACTAACAAAAAACATATAAATATCACATATATATATATATAATAAATCAATAATTCGTTAACGTCTAGATCTCACCTAAATCCGTCTACTCGATTTCAACTGATACTTACTCAAGATAGTTGCTTACTGTAAACTCTCAAACTTTTGGACCGTCTAATCAGCAGTGTAATTAGGTTATATCTGACGAGTTTAAATGATACTTTTAAACAGGAAAAGATCAAAAGACGAATCACTGAAAGAAACCAAGACCAGGGATACGCACTACACCATTTCTCCGCCTCTGTTCAGATAGATTCTCCTAAAACAAGAACTAAGGAATGTGGATATCAAAATAGCCTTTACTAATCCCTTTCACTGGCTAGATTATCCTTAAGCTAATATTAGTTTCTTCGAAGAGTAGGAAACAGTAATGCAATAGGACCTTTCCTTAATCATGTCAAGAAAAACTGCCTAAGAACGAGCTCTCTAACAAAAAAAAAGGAGCCAAGAATGAATATATCACATCACACCAATTGTAAGGAACAACAAAGATAAGCAATCACACATATCATTCAAGGTCAAAAACTTATGGGTTATAGCATCAACAAAAGCAGCAGTCAAGAACCTATCATAAACGAGCAATATAGAGAGATCATAAACTCTCAAGAAACATTCCAAAACATCAACCAGAAACGACTCTAGCTATTTATAGTCACCATTTGAATAGTAAACATCAGCAAAACCAAACAAGTTTTATGAACATTACTCTTCTTCCTTTTGTTAAGCAAGCGAAGAGCAGTCCCTTGCAAAGTGACCTTCCTCGCCGCATGTGAAACACTTGCCACCGCCTCCTCCTCCTCTTCCGCCTCCTCTACGATCACAGTCACGCGCCAAATGGCCAATGCCTCCACACTCATAGCAAGCACCACCACCACCACTAGACTGTCTCTTGCTTGTGCAAACTCTCGCCATGTGTCCAACTCCGCCACATGTATAGCATGTGTTTCCACCGCCACCTCCGAAGTTTCCACCGTCGTTTGCCCTGCAATCCCTAGCGAAATGCCCCACATCACCACACGTGTAGCATCCCTCACCGCCAGATCCACGACCACCGCCTCCGTATCTGCCCCCACCGCGACAATCCTTCGCCATATGACCAACCTCTCCGCAACTGTAACACTCGCCTCCACCACCGCCACTGTTTCCACCGGCGTTCTGCCTACAATCCCTAGCGAAGTGTCCTACATTACCGCACACGTAGCAAGAGCCTTCCCCACCGGATCTACGCCCTCCGCCGCCTCCGAATCTTTTCCCACCGACGCAATCCTTCGCCATATGGCCAACCTCGCCGCAACTGAAACAACTACCGCCGTTTCCGCGGGAGCTCATCTCCTTCTTGTTGAGAGATCCGCCGCCAGGAGCAGTGACATCGACGGCCTTGGTCTTTCCGTCGTTTCCGATCGCGATCGCGTACTCAACCGGTTCATCGACAGTCAAGGTTCGAAAACCATCGGAGACGATCGAAGACTGATGAACGAAAAGCTCTTCTCCGCCGTCATCGGGAGCGATGAAACCATAGCCTTTAGCGTCGCTGAACCAGTTAACAGTTCCGGTAGATCTCGCCGCCGATTGATCGTCTTGCGCCATCAGATCACAGAGAAGGGAGAAACTCGTAACCGTTTGTGCGGGGAGACTGGAGAGGAAAGAGACACCCTGAATCCAAATTGCTAGATTTCGATTTGACCGCAGATATGCCACGTCAGCTTCCTTCTCTATCGGCGGTAGTTACCACGTGGCATTTCAACCGGCCTGATCTTTTAATTTATACATTGGCCCATGGTTTAACTCAAGTATCAACCATACCACTCCATTTGGAGTGTTCGTTTTTTTTTTCTTAAAAAAAATTAAAAAAAACACATTCACCGACCGTCACGTGTAAGAGCGGATGGTTATTTAAGCACTTTAGAAAATGGTGTTTAGGAGATGCTTTACTTTTTGGTGGACCACACATACTAAGCACTCTTCTAAACATTCCGGTTAATGGTGATCTTAGATGGCTATCCCCAAATTTGCAATATAAATAGGGGAATTTTCATATGTTTACCATATTTTTGCTATATTTTTTATTTTTTATCTTTATTAAAAATTTATAAATATTATTTTTTATTTTTTTTAAATTAATTAAAATTCTAAATTTTACATTTCTAAAATTAATTAAAATCCTAAATTATTTTATCTATCATCTTATTTAATTTTACAGTAAATTAGTCTCAGTTGCGAAAAATATTTATAAATTTGAATAACTAATGAATATATATATATATATATACTAATCATTTTTCCTATTTACATTAATGAATATATATATAAATATTAACAAAAATGATATAACAAAAGTGATAAACTTGAAATTCTCCTTTCATAATATCTCTTTTCGTATTTACACTAATAATTTTTACCATCACTTTTAATGAATAGTAAAAGACATTTATAACCCTAAATTTAACTAATCTAGACTTAAGAGTTATAGTTGAGGAGTGGGGTAGAGTTTTTGGAATGTGAAATTTAGGATTCTAATAAATATATAAATATGTACTTTAAAAATATAAAAAAATTAAATTTAGTTTCAAAATTAGTGTTCGATTTTGAAAAAGAAATTTTGAAAAAAAGTTTGGTTTTTCTTTAAATTGTAAAAAAGTTTGAATTTGAAAAAATATAATTGAAAAACCTAAAAATAAATTGATTTTATTATTATTATTATTTATATTTTATATATTTATTTATTTATTTAAATAAATATTCTTATATATATAACAAGACTATAAGAATCTTTTGCCATTTAATGAAGAAGGTATTTTTGAAAAGGAAAATTGTCAAAAATACCACTTTTCTAATACCTTTTTCATGTTTACCTTAATCACTTTTTCCTTATTTTTAAGAGAAAAAAACACATTTATATAACCCCTGAGTTAATTAATGTAAGACTTAAAGTTTAGAGTTAATGGATGGGGTAGGGTGAGATAGGGTTTAGGAATGTAAAATTTAGGATTCTAATTAATTTTTTTTAAAAACTACCTCTTAAAAAATGGTATTTATGAAAATATCTCTTTAAGAAAGGTAAAAGAGAAATTGTTAAAAATACCTCTTTTCAAAAATACCATAATCATTTTTATCCTTGTTTTTAAGAGGAGAAAACACACTTATAACCCTTGGGTTAATTAATCTAAGACTTAGAGTTTAGAGTTAAGGGGTGGTGTATGGTGGGGGTAAAGTTTAGGAATGTAAAATTTAAAATTTTAATTAATTTTAAAAAAATTTACGTGTTAATAAAATGATATTTATGAAAAATGTCTATTTAATGAATGTAAAGATAAAAAGTGGTACCAATAATGTGGTAAAAATGAAAATTCTTTATAAACCTAACCACATTACAACAAATATTAAAATAAAAATTAAAAATTTTGTTTAAAATCATAAATATAAATAGACACTTATTTTGAAACAAAAAACTTACTTTATAATGACAACTAAATCGAAACGAAAATAATATATAATATAACCAATGTAGAGGAATCTTATTCTAGATGTAATCAAATAATAATAAACAGCACGGGCTATACTCTAAAAATAAACAATATTATTTTTAAAATTTTTAATAAATTTGGATGATAAGGCTTATTTGATCAAAGTTTTGATAAGTATGTATACTTTTAAATAGTAATGATCAATATTAGATTGTTATGTTATCTAGCTAATTTTAGAAAACAAATATTACATGTACTCACTTTTCACATTTTTTTAAATCAATAATTTTTTTTTAAGAAAATGTATAGAAGAAAAGAAAAGAAAAGTATCAATGTAGTCAAAACGACATCTATAAGAGAGAAAATAATCAAGCTTTATCTACTGAATTTTAACTTTAATTTCAATTAATTTTATTTTACATTTTTATAATGAAAAATAAGTACATAAATTAAAAAATCTATTTATTAACAATAAATACTAATTTAAATGAGAGTAAACTATATATTTTAAAGTATATTCAAATTAATATATTTTTATTTCTTTTACACTTGTGTGGGCGGGTTTAACGTAATAAAATTATAGTGATGATATCTTCTTCCTAGATTCACAATTAGATATGTATTTTAATAAATATTTATGAAAACTTTTCTAAAATGTTCTGAATATATTATACATATTTATCAGTATATTCCTAAATGTGAATACGATATTATACTTATTCAGTAATGTTATACTAAAAGAGAATTTTCATGTTTATCACATTATTGGTACCATTTTTTCATTTTTATCTTTATTAAAAAGACAATTTCATAAATACCATTTTTAAGAGATATTTTTTTAAAAAATTAATTAGAATCCTAAATTTTACATTCATACACCCTACTCCACCACTCAAATTTAAACCCTAAATCTTAGATTAATTAACCAAAAGATTATAAGTGTGTTTTTTCTTTTAAAAAATAAGAATAAAAGTGATTAAGGTAAACATAAAAAATGGTACTAGGAAGTAGTATTTTTGTCAATTTTCCTATATTAAAAATATGCATATAAATCAAATTTAAGAATATATCATACACACTAGAAAGGTTTTACCAAATTTTTTTAAAAAAAAATATTTTCTAAAAAAAATTGAAAGAAGAAAGTTTTAAAGAAAATAATTTGAAAACAAGATTTGGATTGGATTTTTTTTTGGAAATTTTCTATTTAAATATTTATTTATTTAATATATTTGTAGGAAATATATAATTGTCATTATAATTAGGTCAATTTGACTTTTGGGGTAAATGTGAAATCAAAAACATATTTTGAACTATTTAAGTCCATGTCTTTTGATTATATATATATAAGGGTCTTTTATGATGAAATCAGGGTTTTGAGTAAAGATGGAGAATAAAAAAAAGTCGAAAACAAACTACGAAAAAAGAACTCAATCAATTCCTACGGACCTAATCATAGAGATACTCTTACGGCTGCCTGAGAAATCTGTTGCTAGGTTTAGTTGCGTGTCGAAGCTTTGGTCATCAATCACCTCCGACCCATCTTTTCCCCGACCGCGCCTTTTACTCTGTTTCCAAAAAGATGACGAGTTGGTTGTCTCCTCTATTCCACATCATACTCAGAACTCGAACAGGTCCTACTCTTCCTCACTGTCTTTTGATCATCACCATACGATAAAACCCCCACTAAATTTTTATTACCCATCTACGGAGTCTGTCCATGGCTTGATCTGTTTTGTTTCAAGAAACCCTATAGTTTGGAACCCTAGCACGAGACAGTTCATAACTTTACCAACTATACCAAGACCCTGTAAGGACTGGAGAAAGGTAACACTGTTTTTAGGATATGATCCCTTTGAAGGTAAACACAAAGTAGTGTGCATTCCTTATAAAAGAACCTGTTATGTGTGCCGAGTTTTTACGTTGGGATCAGCTCAAGAATCATGGAGAACTGTCAAAACAAATCATAAGCACCGTGCTAACATGGATACAGTTGGACGATGCATCGAGGGTGTGATATACTATATAGCATCTACTTGCCAGAACCGAAAATATGTTGTAGTGAGCTTTGATGTCAGAACCGAAAAGTTCAATGAGATAAAACTACCATCAGGATTTCGTGGGGATTTGCTGATAACTTATAAGGGAAGGTTGGCTTGTTTTAATGATTATGATCATAGAAGATTCTGGATTTTGGAGGATGCACAGACACACAAGTGGTCGTGTCAAGACTTTCATGCACCTTTTGGTGACTGTAATCCGTGTATGGAAATTGCCACTGGTTTGAACCTAAAAGGTTGCACTCATGCTGGTGAGTTAATCTATGTACCAGATGAGTTTAGCCATTCGTTTTATATTTTATTATGTGATCCGGTGAAAAACAGCTGGAGAAGATTTGAATTTAAAGTATCACCAGAGGAAAAATCTGTCCATAATGGAGTTGAAGGAGAAGGAGAAGGAGAAGGAGAAGATGGTGATGATGGTGAAGATGATGATGATGAATATGATGATGATGAATATGATGATGATGATGACCAACCTCTCTATGAGCTCCATTATTTCCCAAATCACATTGATAGTCAACTGTCTTTGTAACAATTTTTTGCTGTTTTTTTTCTTTTGAATGACACTCGTATGCTATTTTGTGTTTAAATTGTATTTTCCGAGTCTTCAATTTGATTTTATCTAATCCAGTTTCATTACCTTTTCTTTGCAAAAAAGAAAAGAAAAAAAAAAGAGAGTATAAAACACGAATTGCACAAAGGGAAAATTAAGCTTTTTGAAGTTTAATCCATCAAGCTTTAAGATGTTATTAGGTTCGTTTCCGCGCTACGTGCAGAGTATCGTACTATATTTTAAAAAATAAATAGGAAATTATAATATTTTTGTAATTAATTTTGGTATAGCAAAACTAGAGATATCTAAATTCTTATAAAAAAATGATGGTTTTTGGGTAGGGTTTTCTTGATGCTCTTCTTTTTAGTTGTAGATGAAATCTTTATCTTTAGCTCTTGTATGTAAGTTCACTATTGTCTTTTTCATTGTGTTGTCAAGGTAAAATGTAAACTTGTGTAGTTGGTGATGAAGACAGTAACAATTTCTCTGTAGATTTGAATCAGTTTCTTATAATGCATTACATTAAATATGTACTCCCTCCGTTCCTGAAAGTAGGATTTTCTAGAATTTGCACGTTTATTAAAAACATAATTAATGTTTATGATTAACTATATTATTTATTTCTATTATGCAGTTTCCAATAACTATTGACCAATAAGATTTAAACAGTTTAAGTATTTTTAATTAATATTTCTTGAAAGTATACAATTCATTAACACTAATTAATAAAAGTACCTTAAAATTCTAGAAAATCTTATTTTGTGGAACAAAAAAAAACTCCCAGAAAATCTTACTTTCGGGAACGGAGGGAGTATTTATTTTGCCTTAAATGTCTTTGGATAATGCTTGTGATTGTCACAACTTCATTTTTCAGAGTACTTGTTCTTTGGAATTCGATATTTGATTGTTCCATAAAGATTACTTAACCATTGTTTGATCTACAATATATTTTTATATGCAACGGGATGGTGGTTTGAATATAATTTTCTGTTTTTAGTTGAGCAATCAAATTTTGCTTTGATTTCATACAAAATACTAAACCCATAACCTAATTTTTGGTATATTCATGAACTCCATTAAGTAAGTTTCAAACTTGACAAATGATTATAATTTTAGATGTATTTGAGTATAAGGAAGTAGAATTGTTAGTATTTAAAAACATATTATTAGAATAACAAATATATATGACATTGGTATTCACTTTTTTTGCTATTGACATAAAGACTGGTGTCTCGTGTATTTTTATTACTTTATTTGTGATGATATCAGCATAAATACGAAGCATAGTTCTTCGTTTTATTATTTGAGTATTTATCGCATATTATTTCACTGTTTAACACATTAATTCACAGTTGCACATTTTTTTTTTAAATCGTTCATTACTAAAATTGTAAACACATTAGCTAATAAACGTAAGTAAAACTTCTTAAGGGGGTGTTAGTGGGAATTAGATTTATAATGACTTTTAGAATTCTTAGAGTCTAGTGTTATTGGTTTATAGATTTTCAAATTCTCATCCAAATCTAGTGTTATTGGTATAATGATTTTGTAGCTCTATATAAAATCATTTGTTATTCAAAAAATTTAGATTTTAATGATTCTATAAATCCATTAAAGTTAGTTTTATTGGGAATTGTATTCATAACATTTTAACTCATGAAACAAGATTTGAAGAATACTACATATATCCCTTAGATTTTTAAAATCATTATAATAACTTATTTTTATAGATTTTCATAATATACAAAATTTTCTACAACTCTTTCCAAATTTTAAAAATCTATCAACTTTTAGAATCAACAAGTTCTATATAAATCTAACTCCCACTAAGACCCCTAAGTCTTTTTTTAACTGGTGTATTTATCAATACTACACATCACAAGTCACTGCTACTGCGTCTCCAACATCCTCGTATCCAACCTATAAAACTTGTTTCTTTTCCTTGATATTCTTATGTCTCCTCATCTTTTGTGTAGTCTCATATACCTCGAGATCTTCAAGTATACATGTCTTCTTTCTCAATTACTTTGGTTCCATGTTCCAGATTGACCTACAAAAAAGCATGACCGTTACAGTGAAAAACATGACTTCTTTCCCAAAGCCATGACGTTTGATAAGATTCAAAAAATTTGAAGCTTTCATTTCAACCATATCCAAGAAGGGATTACAGAGAGTTTAAGGAACCTCATGAAAATCTATGCTTTTAGTGATTAGTACGTCTTTGATGATATGCCACTTCACATGGTAGCAACCAATCCATTGATCTTATTGCCAATACTTTTGTTGGAATCAAACGAACATATCACTTCGCAAGACCAACAAACTTCTCACTTGCATTCACCTGAAGATAAATCAATCAACAGCAGATTACCTGATGCAAATCCATAAGAACATTGCATGAAGTCTCTTCATACTGACCGAGAACAGAAGATACACATGACATTCTTGGGAATTCTCTTGGGCTTCATAGTATGCAGCATCCAACTTCTTGTTGCCAGTTGGTGTGCCTTGTGCTCCACCACATGCCATACTTTATCCTCTTCTGAACATCATCTTGGGATCTACCACTATAAAGTATTTTTCCGCATCGATCATAGCCAACCACTTTCTTTTAGAATCTTTGGCGGTCTCATGCTATAGTTTAGAAGATTGATCAAGCTGCACACTATTCTTTAGACCATTTAAAAGCAGAACGCTAGTCCCCTGAAAGAAAATGTACAATACGGATTACATTCAAAAAAGAAAAACTCATAAACCCTCACAGAAAATCTATTATATCCTCTAAACTCATAAACCCTTACAAAAAAAAACTCACCTCATCAAAACTAACCTTCTGAAACATTTTTACTTAAGTCGTCATGAGTACCGTGAAAGAACTGGTTGCAATAATTTGTAGTAGTTTTTGACTTCCCAAATGTTGCAATGGATCTACAAATCTGATCGAAACCCTTTATGAAGAGAGAGGACAAATTTTTTACATGTGGAATTTACAATATGGACACCACACTGAATTTACTACCTTCTCACAACAAACACCACACAACCCCCAAACTACAATGAAAGAAGACGTAAAACACTTTTAAAACTTTTAATTTTCTATTTCTCTATATATATAGAAAATATGTTATATCCCACGATTTTGCACTTACCGCTCGAGAAATAAGAGAAGTGGTTGGTGAAAAAGAGTTTCAGTGAGGTATTTCCTTACTGCTTTTGGCAACCATTCTTAAATTGTATAGGTGTACAGGTGTACTGGTCCAATTAGAAAATATAGTGGTATTTACACCATTTTGCTCGGGTTCTTGACCATTTGGTCGGTTTAATATATTATAAGAGTCAACGCGACCTGGGCTGGAAATTTATTGGTTCTAGGTTAAGAAAGTTTTTGTTATAAAATATGGAAAGAGCAATATGATAGGTTTTCCTCAGTTCAAAAAAAAAAAATATGATAGGTTTCCTTTTGAAGCCAAATTTATTGGTTCTAGGTTAAGAAAGTTTTTGTGTCGCTGATTCTTAAAAATTGCTTTGTTTTTTATGAGAAAGATTGCATGTTTGAAGAAGCATAGTTGAACATCCATTGTCCCGCATTCTTCTTTAAGAAACAAAATTGCTTTTTCAGCTTCTTCATTAGAGAGTACATTAACCAGGCCAGGAAGAAGTAAGCAAAAATTTTGTACATTTATCATAAGAGAAGACCTAGGAAATTCTTGTAGCATAAGAAGCAAAGTGATTACCATAAGAAACAGGGCTTGGTCGAACGTCATTCTTCCGTTATGTAGGTCCATGTCTCTGCCAAATTTAGTTTCTTCAGGGGAAAAGTTGAAGTTTGACTTGTGAATAGTAAATTATAAGATTTGTGCACACCTTCTCAATTATGGAAACAAACAATTATACACTTCATATGATATGAGCTTCATTTGAATTCATAATATATTCCTCTTAGTTAGTCGAGTTGTTTTTACCTTCGTAGATCATTGAGATCCATTGCTTTTAGTTTTCTTTCATGAAGATTTGATATTTCTGACTGTGTTGAATCTGCAATTTTAGTTAACTCTTGAGATACGATTATTGAGTATAATTAGGGACTAAATCTGGAGATGACGTATTTTTAAGATAGCCACATACCGTGAGAAGATATGACCGGAGAATGAAAAGCTCCGTCCTATATTAATCCCGAAGGAGATTGCAATTAAGATGAGAGGAAAAAACTGATGGTTTGATTGAGGCTATAAAACTGAATTAAAGCTTGGCAGAATACCATGGATCACAAAGAAAGTTGATCGGCTAACGTTTTGGGGGAAGCTAGACTGATCTCCTATGAAGATGGTTGATGAGTTTGTATGATTAGTAGACTTTCATCTTACTATACTAAATGAGAGATGACGTGGCGAATATCTAAAACCTGATTGGATGATTATTTTGCTTACGTAGACACTCTTCCCATTGATCTTATTCCCTTTTTAGTATAGTAAGATAACCAAGTCCTTTTCGTCACCTACCTCATATATTCCTCTTAGTTAGTCGAGTTCTTTTTACCTTCGTAGATCGTTGAGATCAACGGCTTTTAGTTTTCTTTCATGAAGATTTGATATTTCTAATTGTGTTGAATCTGCAATTTTAGTTAACTCTTGAGATACGATTATTGAGTATAATTAGGGACTAAATTTGGAGATGACGTATTTTTAAGATAGTCACATACCATGAAAAGATATGACCGGAGAATGCAAAGCTCCGTCGTATATTAATCCCGAAGGAGATTGCAATTAAGATGAGAGGAAAGAATTGATGGTTTGATTGAGGCTATAAAACCTGAATTAAAGCTTGGCAGAATACCATGGATCACAAAGAAAGTTGACTGGCTAACGTTTTGGGGGGAAGCTAGACCGATCTCCTATGAAGATGGTAGATGAGTTTTTATGATTAGTAGACTTTCATCTTACTATACTAAATAAGAGATGACGTGGCGAATATCTAAAACCTGATTGAATGATTTTTTTTGCTTACGTGGACACTCTCCCAATTGATTTTATTCCCCTTTTAGTATAGTAAAATAACCAAGTCCTTTTCGTCACCTACCTCATATTTGATGAACCTAACATGATAAGCATATAGCCGAAACAATTCCGATTCTTCAGCCATTACGTATACTAACAACCAGAAGGAAACGGTTTCTGAATTAATTATAATATTATTTTTCTGTGAAAGAAAGATTTTAAAGACTAAGGTTTATTTTGTTGAACTATTTTAAATCTCACCGGTTTTCTAAAAATATATACTAAAATTTCTAATTATCCAACTATTTGAAATTAACAATTCAATTTTAAAATTTCTAATTATTATTCTTTTTTCATCAAACGGCCATTATATTACTCAAGCTTGAGATGGTCGGGGAAGCCAGACCAAAATATAACAACCAACAAAACAAATATTTCTTTGAAAAGAGCGTGCATTCCTAGCCAGTGCATCCGCAGTTCCATTATGATTTCTTGGGATATGGCAGATCTCAAATTTTGGAAAGCAAATCAGTAGTGTCTGTATCGCCTCCAGTTCTGTTGCGAAGCTCAACCATTCTCGCGGTTCTGATACCATCGCGATAATGTCCTTGTAGTATGTGCCAAAACGCTGGCAGGATGAATATTGGAGCATATATTCCATTGTCCATCTAAGATCCTCTAATTCCGAATGAAGTGCCGTCTCTCGCTTCCTTATATTTCGCGTCCCCATGAGTTCGATTTTCCCATTGTAGATCTTCCACACCCAACCGCAGCTGCTATACTGATCTGTGGCGGTCCAAGAACCATCCACCATACATATATTTTCAAGACATAAGGTATGTGCTGTCTCGCCCCTGTGAACTTGTGGATTCTGATTTATCGCCTCATTAGCATTAAACCACGCAAGACATTCGCTTTCTGCATATTGTATTAGTTTCATTGGATCTCTATCAATTACCCTAAAGAGTTTATCATTCTAGGCCTTCCAGATATACCATATTATCCATTGAAAAGGATCTCTATGTGAATCGTGCTCATTCTTTCGCCAGAAGAGGTAATCCATATTGGCAAAGATACTCGGCATTGGGAAAAGATTTGGACCAGAGGGCGTCGAAGATAGAGCCCATGCTTGTAAGGCAGGAGGGCACTCAAATATGACATAGGTAAGTGATTCCTCCGGCTCCACACATCGCGGAAAATAATCATCACATCTTAAATTTCTGTAATTTAGGTTTTTTGTGACTGCCATGTGTTCTGTTATCAATTTACATATAAGATGGCACATCTTTGGGGGCTGCATTGAATTTCCAAGCTAAGGCCTGAAGGTCAGTAATACTAGGTTCGAAAGTCCCGCTCTCCACATCCTCCCTCAAAATTTTCCGAGCCACCCAGTAACCTGATTTGACCGTGTATTAGCCATTCTTAGTATAACTCCAGCAGAAAGAGTCTTTTTGATTCAACGTACTTATAAATAGGCTTCTGATAAGAGGAATGTCTTCCGAATCAACATAGTGTGTCAACAATTCAATATCTTACTCCTTTAATTTATGATTTATCAGATCACTAACTCTCATATCTGGGTACAAGACTGGAGTAGACGAGGAGGCCAGCCTAGCTGGTATTGTCGGGATCCAAGGATCCTCCCACACCTTAGTTTCATGTCCAAAATGAATCTTCTGTCTAATACCCAATAGTAATAAACTTCGTGCCGCCGAGATACTATTCCAGACATATGATGGACTGTTAGCTACATTGAACGCAAAGGCGAGCTCATCTGGTAATATCTCTCTCTTATCACCCTAGCCACTAGAGAGTCTGGAAATTGGACTAGTCGACATAATTGTTTCGCTAGTAAAGCCAAATTGAATTCATGTATCATACGAAATCTCAGACCTCCTTCATTTCGTGGTTTGCAAAGTTTTCCCATTTCGCCTAGTGAATACCTCTTTTAGGTGGATTTGAGCTCCACCAGAACTGTGCAATGGCACTAGCAAGCTTTTCACATATATACATTGATAGCAAGAAAGTAGACATCACATATGTCGGAAGTGATAATAATATGGATTTAATTAGGACATCTTTCACTCCATTTGATAACCATTTACCCGTCCAGCCATTCACTCTATGCATCAACTTGTGTTTGAGAAAAGCAAAAAGTTTGCATTTGGAGCCACTAATATCTTCAGGTATTCCCAAGTAAGATCTCATCCCTCCCTCGTTTTGGATTCCAAGCTTATCTTTAATCTGTTGCCTAGTATGAACATTTATCTTTTTACCAAAGAGCAAGGAAGATTTCTCAAAGTTGATACACTGACCAGACACTTTCCCATATTTCATGATCTCTTTCATTACTTCCTCACAGTCACAAGGGTCCGCCTTACCAAAAAAAAGCTATTATCAGCAAAGAAAAGGTGAGATATCGAGGGACATGCGCGTGTTACCCGCATCCCCGTTATCTTTCCTTGGTTCTTAGCATGATTAAGAAGGCTAACGAGCACTTCCGTGCATAAGATAAAGATGAAAAGAGACAAATAATCTCCTTTACATAGGCCTCTTCTGGAACAATGTTTCCCTTTGGTTGACCATTCAAAAGTACTTTGTACTATACCGAAGTTATGTATCGCATGATTCACTCAATACAAATCTTCGAAAACTCCATCTTTTGCATAACCGCCTGGATGAAGTACTATTGCATTATAAGTTGGATAACCATGGTTCAACATCCGGTACTCGAACATCAGAATGCATTTGATGATGCCTTTCTTTGACAAGAAAAACTACGAAAGCAAAATTGAAGACAATTAATAATAAAACTGAATATAAAACAATGAAATACTTAGAAAAATGAAAAACTACCAAGTAGTGTTTCAGATTCGCCGATAATTAGGATGGAGACACGTAAGGGATTATTGGTCAGGTTGTTGAACCAACTCCTCCACAGTCATTATAGCTGGCAATCCATTTACTGAACCTTGAGAAGGTTTGGCAGGTGAAGAACTCGGGGTGCAAGGACCTGAAGAGGTACTATTTCCACCACGAGATGTCGAATGGCGTCACGGTAATGCATGTAGATCTTAAAAAATGTTTAGTCTTTTCTAAAAATAAATGTAATTTTTGAAATGTTTTATTTACAAATAAAAGTAACTAAAAAGTAGTCTAAGAACATCTTTAAAAATAAGAAGTATTTTTATAAAGATTCAAAATGTTTTAAATTTAATTTTACAACGTTTTTAAGATATGAAAATATATTATTAATATAGAAAACGTTTTTAAAACAAGTTTTACACATTTTAAATATAAAAAATATAAAATCGTTTTTAGAATATAAAAAAATATAAAAACATTTTTAGAATATGAAAACTTTTTTTATATATTTAACTAATATTAAAAATTATATATTTGATAAATATTAAAAACATCTTTTATGTATTAAAAACATTTGTAAAAATGTTTTTTATTTCACAAAATAAATAAAATATTTTACTATTTTTTCCAAATTAACTTAATTCATATCAAATGAAAATATCAGTTATTTAATAAAAAAGCTTTTTTTGGAAAACATAAAAATATTCCTAAAATAACAAAACCTAATACAAATAACATAATTCTTGTGGAAGCCCTTTTGTCTAGTGATTTGACTAAAAGTTCATTAATGTTTATATACTAAAAAGTCTAGGTTTCAATCTCAATGAAGGTGAATTATGCCAAAACTGGAGAAAAAAAACTTATAAGGTCATATTTAATGCAGGTCCCTTAAGTTGGGTCCCTTAGCGTACGGTCCCTTAACTTTTAACTAAAACGCTAAAGGATGTCCCTTAATGTTTTTAGTTAAAAATTAAGGGACCGTACGCTAAGGGACCCAACTTAATGGACCTGCATTAAACATGCCCTTTAATGCCCTAAGTGATCTTTAGCATGGTGCAAAGACCAAAAATTTTGGCCACCAAAACTCTCGGGTTACTTTTCCATTTCCCGATGGATTTCCAATAAGATTTACTTTTTGGTTTTTGGTCAAGTGTGACTTCCCAATAAAGGATTTGAGGGTACTGATGCAAAAAATATTCCCTTGCGTCGGGAGGTTTCAAATCACGAAAGGTGAAAAATATATTGAGTGTGCTACTACATTATACAACCGGTATATAAAAGTTTATTACCCAAACACATTATCAAAAACACTATAAACTATTAAAGAAAATTACAAAACGAATTTCGTTTATCGATTGGAAGAGAATAAATATTGTTAAGTTGATGGTTATGATTCAACTAAGTTATCATAAGGCAATGTTAGTATTATCAAATTTTGAGCGTTTACTATGTCGTACATTGTTTTCACTTATTATACAACCCGATTATCTTTTTGATACCATACCCTAATTAAGCTTTTTCGGGGATTTCTGATAATTTTCAATGAAAACACAAATTTCGTGATTTTATCGAGATTCCAAAAATTTTCATAGATGTCGGAAATATGTCGGTAATTTCTATCAAGATACTATTTTAATTTTTTCTGATAACTTGTACACATTGTCTGATTTGATTGATTTATAGTCGTTCTTACTATAAACTATTATAAGATGGAACAATTTTAATTTTTTTTTTAAAAAAGGTTGTCATGGATTACAAAGTTCGAAAAAAAAATGCAAACAAGTAAATCGGTCTACCCTAAATGAGAGGAATAATTAGAAGGAAATGAATCTAATTCATCATCATACTCTCCAAACTTGGATTAGTGCACAACTTCATCTTGTCCAAAGTAGTTTAAGTCGACAATGACTTTTTATGCTAAATCCTCACCTCGACTTATATGACTGCTAGAGTTTGGTTGCAATGGATCAGAAACTCCTTGTACTCCATCTCTTGGATTGATTGACGTGACAATTATCCAGGGCTCGTATTTTTTCCTAACATGAGGATAACAAACCTGGAAAATCAAAGGGCATTTCTAATTAGTTATATGATTTTTTTTTATCATTGGTTATATTTTTTTAGAAAATATGTTACAATTTGTAACATTTCTTATTTATGTTAATAAATATTCACAGTCTAATACATTTCACAAGCTTGCATTTTCACATTTTTATTGATCATAAGGTTTTTACAAACAATAATAAAATCATTGTTACATTGCGCTAATTGGTTATAAGATTTCTCTGTCATTGGTTGTATTTTTTTTTGAAATATGTTATAACAGTATATGAAAACACGAGGGTTTCAAACATTTCTTGACTTGTGAAAATATATTACAGCACATGAAACCCCATCTTTTTCTACATAAGGGATAAAAAGATCAAAAACTTTCTTGATCTTGATTTTGTATTTTGTCTCCAATCGATATTGCAAACTTTTTTAGGCTTTCCGAGAAATAAGATAACCAGGAGGGTTTCTAACATTTCTTGATTTGATACTTGCAGTTCTCAAAAGTCTACGAAACTCATGGAGACTGATTTTACCATCATTATCAATGTCTGCTTCTTCAAGAAGTGGCTCAATGGACCCTTTCAAGCCAGTATGCTGCAAAACAAAAAAAAACATAACCCTTTGAATTGTGCGATACTATTTACTCAAATAAGAAGCATAAAGTAATTAATAATATCAGTCAAAAAACTATAACGAGGAAAAAATCCGTCGAATATTTGTCAGCAATTTTCGACGGATTCCATGTTTTGTTGGGAGTCCGTTGGAAATTACAACGGATAGTTATTGTTTGGGAATTTCCGAGAAACATAATTCATTAGGAATCCACCAAGAATTCTCGATAAATTTCTTTTCAAAAAAAAAAATCAATCAGAAAAGAAAGTAATTAATAGTATAGAAAATGCAAACCATTCGAAGTTCTTCTGCTGTTATAAATCCATCTCCGTCTATATCGAATTTCTCAAATGCTGCTCTTGATCTCTGTTGCCATTTCTCAGAATCATGCTCCTCTAGTTGATTTACGTGTAACGCAGCAGCAACAAACTCTTCGAAATCCACAAATCCATCTGTGTTGCTATCAATCTGCATGCAAGCATCAACACACAACTTCTAGCTTAATTTTTATTATTGAAGAATCTCATCATCATTATTATCAACTTAAATTTACATACATACCGCTTGAAGAATCTCTGCCACTCGTGCATCCTTAAGCTTCCAAGGATGATCTTTCGCAAGAGCCTATAGAAACATGAAGTAACATAAAGTATAATATTTGATGTATGAGAAATTTGTTACTTGATAGTAATAAATCAAGTTTTTGTTCGAAAAATAGTATATAACGAAAATACCTTTTTATTTGATTTGAGTTTAGTATGTAAGGGTAATATTAATTAGAGTTATGGTTCAGCAAGCACGTAATTTAGTATTTTAATTGTTTAGTGAATGTTATTTTAAAAAATTTGTTTTTTGGATGCTATTTTTGCGACAAAACAAAAAAAAAACTATTTATAAGACACGTATTGCATTTTACTAGTGATAGAGAGAGGTTTTGTAGCTTTGTTTACCAGCCTCATCTCTTCCAGACTAATGGCTCCATTTTTATCAGCATCCATCGCACCAAACTGGTCTCTAAGATCAGCTAACTCTTCTTCATCAAGTGTCGTTGCAAGAGCCTAGAACCGAAAAAAAAACAACTTAGGTTATATAAAAACACACATCAAAACATCAAATGAGACACAAAATCTCTCTTGTTAAAATACCCTTAAGGCAAATTGCTTGAGGCGGCTAAATTTAACAAATTGACGCATATTGCTGAGAACAGATATGTCTATGGGAATCTCAGTTGCATCTCCTCCTTCTCTAACCCATGGATGTGCTGCAACAACAATATTCAGAATAATATAAAAAAAATGAAAATAAAATGATGGAAAAAATGTGCTTACATAGTGCCTGTGCAGCTGTTAATCTAGCTCTTGGGTCCTTTACTAACAACTTCTTAACGAAATCTTTGGCGCTATTGCTAATGGTTGGCCATGGTTTTCTTCTGAAGTCAGGTTTGTTCTTCAAGACCTAAACATACAACACACATCTTCATTTCAAGATTAAAAAAAAATATTTATCTTTTTTTTTTTGAAAATGAATATTTATCAAATTTTTGATAACTCAAAGGTATCCGGTGGACCAACCCAACCGACTAATTCCCTGGTGGCCTGTCTACCAGCGCCAGACATACCCAATTGCTCGCAATGGGAATTAATTACATATGTTGCCTGGCCACACGTGTTTAATGTTGTAGGGTTGCTTCGAATCCGGGTCGTTTAGCTCACCCGAATTCACCTTCCACTAGACCACCCATGTGTGGTTTTATATTTATCATGTTTTAATGGAGTGAAACTACACGAACCTCTTTGAAGATACCATCTTCAGTCTTGTCCCAGAAAGGCCGTCTCCCGCAGAGAAGAATGTAACTGATAACACCGATACTCCACACATCTGATTCAGGTCCTGACCTGCGTTTCAGTACCTCAGGTGCTACATAGTACGCGCTCCCTACTATATCATGAAACTTCTTGCCTACCACATTGTATCAAAATTATTGTTGTATTAAGGTTAGGTCAAATAAGTAAATATATTTGAAGGCAAACTTGGAAACTAACCTGGTTTGATGAAGTCTGATAAACCGAAATCTGTAGCTTTTAGAGCCGAATCTTCTTCAGTTGATTTGAACAGAAAGTTCTGATTTGGTTTTAAAAAGTTATTAATAAAACAAAAGTACACATTAGAGGCTTGAAGTTGAAGAAAATAATATATATACTAACCTCTGGTTTCATATCTCTGTGAACCAAACCACGCAAATGACATTCAGCTGCAACTTTTAGCATCTGTCTCACTACCACGGCTGCGTCTCTTTCGGTATAATGACTATCTTTCCTGAAAAGAATAGCAACAAAAGGTATTAGAACTCTACCGTTCAGCAATAAACAAAAATGCATCTGTCAGGTAAGGGCAGTAAGGCCTTACTTGGCTAGTATCCGATCCAGTAACTCGCCACCCTCACATAACCTAAAGAACAATATACACAATGAGTAAACTGATTAGCAACAGAGTACACAACAGCAAGACTTGCTCTTTCTGATTTCTTGCGGCACAAGAAAGAAGATGATAACATGTTTCTTTGTTTACTCAAGTTGGGTAGCCCAAAAAAGTTTATTATCGGTTCTAAAGTGGGATTCGGTATTAGTCATCATCTCCAGAAGTCATGCTGAGATCAAAAGTTTAAAAACCAACACTAATAGATAACAAGTTTGGCTAATCCACTTATCGTCAATTAGTTTTACGATTGGAACACAAGAAACTTAATGATTTTCCCTTTATGTGCAAGAAAGAAGATGATAATAGAGGCTTTTGCTTACTCCATGGCTATGTAAACGGAGTTCTTGTCCTCGAAGGCATTGTAAAACCGAACAACATTTTCATGACCAGTTAAAGCTTGTAGTATCTTCACCTCTCTCTTAACATCTTCCACAGCTATCGGAAGTGTCATCTGCCCACCAAATCAAAACCCTAGCGTGAGTCTCAAGAAAAAGAAATCCAATATTGACTAGTTATAGACGTTACCTTGGCTTTATCAATTTTCTTGACAGCGACACGCTATGATGCACGGGGACGTGAGTTTGAGTGACGTCCCGGTACCGGAAACGTTTCCAAAACGGGAACGGCATGGGGACGGTGCTGGGACGGCTTGGGGACGTATCCGCAAGCTAGGACTTAACAACATGAGCTTTTCCATGATGATGACTTTAGAGTCTAACTATTACTTTGAATATTCTATTTCTGTTATATATCTTGTGAAATTTATGTGATTATTTATCGTATTGCAGTTCATATATCAATCCAACAAAAAAAAAATGTATATATACACATATATATATTACTTCTATAAAAGTTTCTATGCCGTACCCGTATCCCTAATTTTTTAGTTTTGCCGTTTCCCGTCCCCGTTCCCGTCCCAGTTTCTGTACCCGTATCCGTCCCGGTGCATCATAGGCGACACGATCTCCTGTTCTTTTATCGGTAGCGACATATGTATAACCGAACTGGCCATGTCCGAGCAACTTCCCGATGGTGTAACGGTTATCGAAATCTTTAGCGTACCCAAAATCCACACGCTTACCGTACGGGATCTTTTCTCCATGTCTCTTCACCTTCTCCCTCGCCTTCCCGTGCGTCGGCGTCTGTCGCGTTTGCGTCTGCGGCTGCGTTTTCTTATTCGTCGTCGTCGTGGGGGCGTTTCGTCGCGGTTGTGTCCTGTGGTCTTTTTGGATCGTAACGGCTAGGAATGAGCATGGTGTTTGTGGAGGTCTTGGTTTAGCGACGGTGAGAGGATGATGTGGGTTGGGACTCCGGGGGCTGCGGTGTTGGCGGCCGGAGACTTTGGCGGAGGAGGAGAAACAGAGACCCATGGTTTAGGTTTCTGGACCCTAAGCGAGGAGGATGTTTTGTGTGGCGTTAATGAATAGGAAATGAAGTTGCCATCGAAACAGCATTGACAGGCAAATCGTGCGAAATGAAGGAGAGAAGGGAATGTCAAATCGTGTTGGAATCAGTTTTGTCTAAAAGCGAATTAAATTAGTTTTCCATTTAACTATGCTATTTCTTTTTGTGACAGCTATTAAGGAAAATCTAATATATTAAAACAGAAGTCACAACTTCACTTCATGTGTGAATTTTTAAAAAATGGACCTCCCTAAAAATCTATTAATTTTTAAGACATATCATATATCACCCATCATTAACGACAAGCATCTTATGTGTTGACCAAAATAATATTCCTTTTCCTAAATACGGGTTTAAATTTAAATAAGACATTAACTTTTATATTTAATCTGACCAAGTCGGTTCACCCTACCAAACAAAATTATTTATCATGTTATTATGTTATATCAACCTGTATATATTCTCTTATTAATATTTACATAAACCATACATTATAAAATCCATTTAGGTCCAAATATAAAAAGATAATCAGTACATGATAACATGAGAGAAAATCAAAAGCATATTATGTTAATAAACCAAATAAATTTAAGTGAACATATAATACGTTAAAAATCGATTACAGTATACAAATATTCTAAAACATAACAGTATATATACAGTATTAGAGTGAACGGATGATAACATAGATCTTGAATGTGTGTACAATAACCTGATAATTGATTTGATTAACAATTTAACAATATAGTAATTTAATTAATGTACCTAAGACATTACTATTTCATTAAAATTTTAAAAGTTTAACTGTTTAAGATATTGTACCCACCTTAACAATCATCCTAAAAGAACGTGATATATCATTTAAATTATATATATATATATATTGATTAACTAATTAGTGATTTTTTCGTAAAGAAATATTGTATACAGAATGGATATTCCTAAAGGAATATTGATTCACGAAAATATATCATTATCTTATCATACTATAAAATCCTCATTTTGTTTCCATATTTTAAATTAAAAAAAATCTGAAAACATAAGTTCAATATAGATTTTTCATAACAACAAATATTCTCGCTTTTGATAAATATAAGAATCTTATCTATCAAAATAAAAGTCATAAAAAATATTTTTTTTATTTCGACAATCCTTTAAAGACTTTTTTAAATGTATTTACTTAAGGCTAATAATATGAAAAATCAACTCATAATTATGTATTTTAAAATTCTAACAAATATGTTAAAAATATTATAACAGAATCTTAATTTTTTTTAAATGTCTATTTTTTCATTAATTTTGTAATTAATAATAAAATATTATTATATATTAATATATATTCAGTTATTGTTTATAAAATCAACATAAAAATTTTATACTATTTTATCTGATTTCTAACCATCTATTTTATTAAAAGAGAGTCATCACCTATTTCATGTGTGATTATTTTTATTTGGACCATTAGTAGGAAATTTTAATAAATGTATTTCACTAAAACTGATAATAAAATATTTGTAACTACTTTAATCATAATATATTTTTATTTAAATATAAATATGCATTCAAATTATAACAAATTTTTTGAATATATGATTAACGTTATAGTTATACTACAAAATTATATTAAAATTTATCAATAACTTAATATAATTTGGTGTTATATATTATCTAATTTTATAATAATATTTGCATGTATTATAATATTATTGGTCATGCGGTTTTGTTTTTATACTACAAAGCTATAGCTTATATAATAAAATTCACAATAACTTAATATAATTTGGTTTTATATATTATCTAACCTTATAATAATGTTTGTGTGGCTTATAAAATTATTGTGTTTAATAGTTATATAAACATTTAAATAGATACTAATATTACTAATGACATAAACCAAATATCTATGTATATAAAAATGAAAATAAATCCTGCGCGGTTGCGCGGGTCAAAATCTAGTCTTATCTATTAAAATAGAAGTCACAACCTGGATTCATGTGTGATTTTTTTAAAAATGGACTATCACTAGAATACAGTTATCATTTCATGTGTGATTTTTAAGTTAGACTATCCTTTAAAAAAATATTAAATGTATTTTGTTATTAAGCTGATATTATCCTAACAATATATATCTTTCCAAAAAAGATATTATATAACAACCTTCCAAATTTAGTTGATACATGTATATATACATATGTATAACTATGTTTAGATTTTTATTAAAGATATAAAGATCATTAGAACTTTAGTCTCACGAGCAAATAATAAACATCATTATTCTGTTTCTAATCCCATGGCTTACATATTGACTGAAACACGGGTTGATTATTAAATCAAGCCTACTATCTATTTTCACATATTTGGTATAGATTTTACTGTAGATTATTCCAAAACACCAATATTATTTAATTTGCACTCCACACACAATTTTATTTAAATGATACATTCATCTACACTTTAAAATAGAAGTCATGGTATTTTTCATGTGTGATTTTTTAGTTGAACCTTTCCTTGAAAATTTATAAATGTATTTTCTTAAGCCTAATAATATAAAATTTGTGTAACTACTTTAATCATAATACTTTTGATATATTTTAATTTTAAATATAAATATTTGTATTTTAAAAATCCTAATAAATATACTGAAAAAAATATTTTTACAAGATCTCAATTTTAAAATTTTATGTAAATATGTTTACTAATTTTGTAGTTAATAATACAAATATTAGTATAATTTAATCTCTCTCTCTATATATATATATAAATAAATAAATTCAATTATCATTTATTAAAAGAAAAATAACAACATCTCATATTTTTATATCATAATATTCTATTATATTAAAATTTTATTATACTGATGAACTAATCTATTTTATTTTCATAAACATAAATATTTATGTTAAAAAATATAATATGTTAGCAAAACTGGTTAATACACTAATCTATATTATATATTTATAGAAATTAACATATTTTATCTAAAATGAAGAAACATAAAAATACTAAAACGTAATTCAAAATTTTGACGTGCGGATAAGAAAACATGAATTTATTTTTACAATATGTTGTTTTATGCATATATTGATTCATTACGACATGTAAAGTATACACTATTGTATCTGAAATATTTATATAAAATTTTAAATATATGATTAAGTTTAAAAAATATATACCACTAATGATGTTAAATAAATATATAAATGAAAGCAAACACCCGCGCGGTTGCGCGGGTCAAAATCTAGTGAGTATTTAAAATGTAAAAACAAATGAAATTAACCCCTAAACATTTTTTACTTGGGCATTCGGTTCATATTCGTTTCAATTCTTCGATTCTAAAGGTTTAGGATTCCTCCGGATAATTAGAAAATTTTTGTCCGGTTTTCTGCTCAGTTATTTTGGTATTTGGTTTCGTTTGTATAATAAAGTTGGTAACCGACTAAGACCATCTCCATCAGCTATGGGGTCCTTAACTTCTTTTTTTTTTTTGATTTTTTTTTTTAAAAAAAAAATTATAAACCAACCAATCGTGGGCCGCCACGTGTCAGTGGGGCCCACAAAACAGTGTAAGGACTGGTCCTTAAATTGGGATTTTTAGGAGTGGTCCTTAACAAAAGTGGTGGGGCCCACCACCACTTTTTGCTAAGGAACCCACTAAGCACCTCCCAATGGAGATGCTCTAATATCCTAGGTAATTGGGATCCCACTCCGTTCTGATTTTTCTGTTAATTCAGGTTACAAAGTCAGAAAATTCCTAGTTTGGATTAAATATAGATTTTTTAGGTTTTTGGAAAAAAATTGGTAATTTGAATAATTATAAATATTTTGGATAAAAGTTATTCTGATAATTACTTTTTTTTTTAATTTGTAGATCGGTTTATAAATAATAATTTTAAATTATTTAGTTATTGAAAACTAAATATAGCTAATATTTTTAAGTATATATATTATATTATAGAAAAAATGATATTTTTCAATTTTTATTTTTTTGTTCAGTTCTTAATTTTCGATTATAGAGATAAAAGATCCGTTCATGTAATTGATATGATTCAAACCTGAACCAAATCTCACTTTTGGTTCAGCTTGGTTCTTCGAATCTAGATATATATACCCATGCCTAGTTTAGGTGTGTACACTACAATCACTCTATAAAAATAAAATGAATATAGTCTTTTCAAAATGATGACATAAATCTTACCTAATTATAACATGATTTAACATAGTTATGATACAAAATTTAATTTTAGAAATTCAAATATAAGATATTGAGTATATAACTATTACCATAATTAAAAAGATATAAGGAAAATAATTTAAATCTGGAATGAAATTTATTATAAACTTACATTTTGAACAAGTTAATAAAAAGAAACTAAACAATGTGTATTCAACTAAAAGTTTGATGTGATTTGTATTAAAATGATAAATTGATTGTTATTCAAACATTAATTTTAGATAATAATTTAAAAACTAGTGTTATTACACTTTTCATTTCATAGAACACTCTGAATTTTATTGTTATTGAAAAAAATTTAAGTTAGCAATTTTAGAGTGGATTAAATATTTCTAGAGCATTTGAGAAGAATATTTTAATTATAAAAAATGAAAATTCAAATTTAAAGTTTTAAATGAAATTCTCGAGTGGTTTAACAAAATCACACCAAAATTCTTCAATTCACATACAATCATCTAAAAACTTATTAAAAATCAAATGGCTTAAAATTTCATATTTAATACACCCTCCTAAAAGTATTTATTGTTTAATTAGTATTCTATATATTTTCATGATTATAATAAGAATTTATCCAATTATGGTAAAATGTAAGACGTTATTTTATTCCTAAACTTATTTTTTATGAGTAAAATTCTTATGTAATATTGTTCATGTTTTATTTTTTAAAATATAGTATATATGATACTGTAAACATTGTTAAGACATAAAAATCAGAATATAAATTATCACATAAGACAAGCGTTCTATATTTTAGCATTTATAGTTTTTTCGAATTTGAAAATAAATATTTCTGCAAATTTAAATGTGTTTCACATTTCCAAAAGTTAATCTATTTTGAAATAGTTTTTTCAAAGAATATAATATCATTAAAAAAATTCATTACCATATTCTTCAAAAATAAAAATACTGTTTTTAGAAAATTATTATATGATATTAGGATGATAATAACATGGATAAGTCGTTGTAGATAATTACCATTGGAGATTTGTTTTTGAGATATTGTAATAATCAAAAATATTATATCAAAAACAAAATTGTATAAATATGTTTACTTAATTTTAGGTAATTTTTAAAAATACAAAACAAAGATGATAGTAATAAAAACATATTTTGTATATACTAAGATATTATTAATTATACTTAAATTCATTTCTCAATGTAAGAATAAAGGTAATCAATCTTCTAAAATTTTAAATCTATTTCAAATTTAGTTTTAATAACTTAATTTAATTCAGCAATTAATTCATTAGGTTATAATTATTATTTCATGAGTTTGATGTTTTAACTAAAATTAACAAAAGTCAAACTTATTATTACTTTTTTCTCAAAAACAATTATCATACTTTTGAAAAATAAATGTAAATGTATAAATTGTTATTTCAAAAAATGAAAATTAGTTATATTAAATTAAACTAAATCTAATATTATCAGGCTGAAAAAAAAATTAATAAAAATTAATTTAAAGTTTAAAAATTTAATGATTCTGAATTTAAAACATAATAAAAAGAATAAATGAATAAATGAATATATAGTTTTAAATATAATAATTTTACAAGTAATTATCCTTACGTATAAATGTAATCATGATCATTTATCACCGGTGGTTCCGGTCATTTATTTATTACCTGTTTTGGTTTAATTCATTCTGGTTGGTCAGGTTAATGTAAACCTTTATGATACAAAAGGGCAGAAATATAGATACAAAAGGGTATAAATATACCCGGTTCATTATCATAGACAGCTTGAAATCGACCTTTTAAAAGACTGTTTTGTCTGTCTTGTGTTAACTAAATAAATCTTTGATTATCTTCTTCCACTTTTTCATACAATCACCATAGCATAGAACCGGCTCTGATAAATTACAAAATCAGTTTTTTTTTTAGCTCTAGAATTTCTCAAGACAAATGAAGAATTGCCGAGGGTAAAAGAAAGTGATTCATCAGTGAGAAGAGTAGGATCAAGAACTTGCTAGTTGCCATCTGCCAATGCAAGCAACTTATAAGAAGCTTCTGCACGAGCTTCATCCAACTTTGCTGAGAGCTCTTTCATGAAAGGTGTACTTGTTCCATGGCTGATCCGCAGAATGTCATATGCTTTAATCAGTGAACTCACCGCCTCTTCGCTTTGCCCTAGCAACCTGCAAACATAACAATTATGCCTTTTCATCAGCATAATTTGATAAAAACCGTCGCCAAAATATTGCATTCGGATTCATATAAATGTATAAAGCTAATACGGTTGTTCAGTGCCTACATGCATATCATGAACCAGAGTTTTTATCCCCCTGAGGCTGTAGAACCAAGTTCCTCCTACCACTAAGCAAAGCTCTCTCGGTATATATGATGTGTTGCATTTAGGCTATAACCCATACCAATAACAGTAGAAGAGTCTTAAGCACTATAAGCAAGTAAAGCAGCTGGAAAAAGTATAGTGGAATGGTTTCTTTGATAGTGTTCGGAAACGCTTAACGCGTCCTATGGATTTCAATGGGATGGGAGCATTAAAATGTCATGATATAGGCTATAGAGTATTAATCTATACTTCGAAGCTCAAAATTTAATCCACTTTAGACAGTAAATAGGAGAAAGGATCAAAGAAGTTTTCATACCATTCGAGTTTCCCCTGGGTATAGAACTGAAGTCCAACCAAAGGATGGGTTGCTGGATATACTCCTGCAATTATATGAACAAAGTAAGCACAAGTAATATAACCACCAAAAGCATTTGAATGATTTAACAGATTATATCAGTACGTTGCATCTCTCCGAACTTCTTTAACAGCTAGTAAATATACGTAGTTGTTTCATTTAAAGCATTAATTAGTAGCCATTAGTGCTACCACAGTTACCTCAGTTGCAATTAGTTTGTACAGTAACTCTACGACCCACATAGACCAAACTCCATAAAGAGCTTACAAGTTTTGTTCGAAATATATATCCTACACTAGTAGAAGTCTGCTTATCAGTTTCTAAGGTGTCTAAGAGAAAAAATATCAATCAAGCCTCCTGCGTGAAGGAGCAAAGTAATATTTCAGATGAAGCAAACATACTTTGGTAAACAGGGACTATAAGTTTGCAGTAATCCAAAGCTTCTTTCCAGCTTTCTACTTCCATTAACATCTGCAAAAGTATGTGTAACAGTAAGCTTTGAGACACCTTCCAAAAGTCCAAAGCCTTCTTTCCAAAAGAAACGTACCTTGAGAAGTTTTTCACGGGTTCTCATCAAAGTGATGGAGAAAGAATGGTAAAGCTTCTCTTGTAAATTCTCCATTTTCTTATATAGCGCAACAGCGTCATGTTTATCTGAAAATGGTCAAAGATTCTCTCAGACAACTTGTGACACCATTTAATGCAACCAAGAAGGCGTTGAGGGAGAAAAGTATGAAACAGGTACTTTTTGCGGAAGGAGATGCAGGAGCCTTCTCTGAAACTGTTTTCAAATCAACCGCCAACTTTTTAACCTCTTCCTTGCTCCTAAGAAGCATGCATTTCTGGCAAACAAAGCCCTTCTCATCTGCAAAAGCCAAACAAATGGAGATAAGAGGGATCAAGAATGTTTTGGAAACATAAACTATGTAAAGAAGTCATTACATACCAGGATCACGGAGCAAGAAACCAGTACACTTCTCATTGGCACAACGATAGCCTTCCAAAATGGCACTTTCTTCAATATCATGAGGTTTCCCCTTAGGTATGACAAATGTTGGTACATGTTGTATTAAAATCAACACTATTGAACGGTCAAGTGCGAACTCTATTCGTTGATAAGTGGAAGAACTAGTGACTACTTACAATGTTACTGCATCGGGCGCACTGACAGTGGAAGAGGTATTGTTCTTTCAGAGACTTCTGCCGAGTTAGAGTGCTTCCAGCAGTTTCAATATAGCTGATAGTTACCTGATCCAAGACAAAGGAACTAACAGCTAAATGTCAGAGTGCAAGTTAGCATATGCGAAAAGAATCAAGATGAAACTACCTCTGAATCCTTTGATATGTTCTCCATAGCTCGAACAACCGCCATCTTATCTTCGAACACTAGTACCGCGTTGGGAGAGCAGCTACAGAGGAAAAGGGTTATACAGGAAATAAACTGATTGAACCACACAAACAACACAGAATAATGAAGCAATTACCTGTGATTAATGATGGAAACCAAGGGAAACAATCCTATCCCCTGAGGTCTCAATTCACTATCACAAATGCTATGAGCATTGCACGAGAACTGCATTCAATATAAATGAAAGTGGCTTAAGTAATTATCGCTAAACATGAAGACAACAGCTTGCAACAAGGCAACAAGGCAACAATACAGTTTGTATCAATCTAAAACCAGAAGAAAAGACAAAATGATGAACCTTTGAAAAGTTCTCGGCAATCTCTTTTAGATCAATACCAGGAAACTGAAGTATCAAGTTCACAAGATTAGCCATCTGCGCATACAACATCAGCTGCTTCTCATCAAGCTCAGACATATCTACCAAATAAACGTCAAAGAATAAGCAATTCTAGGACAAAGGAGATCATCAGTTCCACACAAAACAGAAAGGATACGGGACACCAAAGCCTCCACCAAACTGTAATTGTCTGTTGTAGTTATCGGTATGACCTGAATCAAGATAAACACAATCAGAATACATTAAAAAATCACATCAGACCAGGCAGCCAAAACATTCATAAACCTTTTCGGTTTGTAAGTTCCTCTTGAGGTAAAGCTTGAGCATCAGACGTATAGTAGGAGTCACTAACATACGCTTCTCCTTGTCAAGCTTACAGAGAGCTTTGCATTCATGGCGATGCAACTTCCACTCTGACTTCTGAGAACAATCAAAAAATAAAAATAAACGGTTATTACAATAACAGAATCAATCATCAAGTGAATGGATGTGGACTTGATTATTTAAACCTGGCATGAGCTCCCACAGTACCAAACAACTTGACAACCAGAACATGTCTTTAAGCCATTGTTCTTGAAACATCCATCACATCTTGATTCCGACGAGTTATTGTTCGGAACATTAACATATGGCTCTTGTCTTAGAATCACTTCTCCTGAAAACAAATAAAAAAAAAAACTAAAACCTCAGCCGCCTACGAAACCCTAATAACACTCCTAACCTGGAAGAAAATCTCTGGAGGTGAATAGAGAGCGGCCTTTTTCTGGGAGATTCAGAACGGTTAAGCAGCGATCTCGGAGAAAGCTCTGCAAATCCGCCATTAGTGCAGCTTCTCTCTGGTAAGCTCTAGTAGAAGAAGAACGGTCAGTTTGAAAATCAATTAGGGCCCTGTCTCGCTCGGTTTAGCTTCACCGGTTTGATAATTAAAATTTAATGTTAATTTGGTTAGTTTTTCTTTTGTTTAACATCTGATTTTATTAATTTGGGGACTTTTGCTTTTAGTTTTTTCTTTTTATTAATTTAATAGAGTTAAAAGGGGTAAATTTGGGATATTTAATTAAGTCTGCCAACTAATGAGAGAGATAGAGAGGTTTTAAAAGTGATCATCAGACGTCGAACCATTATCAAAGCTTAAACGCTAAGCAGAGTTAGATAGAATATCAAAATTCTCTCTCTACTTTACCAAACAGGTACTCATGCTTCATCTTCTTCCTTTCTACACAGTTTCCATTTTGATGCTTTCCTAAATTAAGAAACTTTCTCATGTCGATTTTGATTATTAAACGGAAACCCAAAACAAGTATTGCTTCTTAGTTTCTCTGTTCTAACTCTGTTTCGTTGTAACTGTTGCAGTTCAGTTAACTTTGTCTTGTCTTTGTATGATGAGCTGCTTTGGTTGGTGTGGGAATGATGATGGTTTTCGTAATGGTGACGATACTAGACCTATGCCAAGCCACATCCCTGACAGTGGAAGCCACTATCTAAGATCTGATCCACCCACGAACCAGCCCGTTGTTCAGATGGAGCCTATTGCTGTGCCAGCCATTCCAGCTCATGAACTCAGTGATGTAACCGATAACTATGGTTCCAAGGCCTTGATCGGTGAGGGCTCTTATGGAAGGGTGTATTATGGTGTTCTCAAAAGCGGTACCAAATCTGCTATCAAGAAACTCGACTCTAGTAAGCAGCCTGACCAAGACTTTCTTTCCCAGATATCAATGGTTTCGAGATTGCGACACGACAATGTTATTGCACTTGTGGGTTATTGTGTTGATGGCCCTCTTCGTGTTCTTGCTTATGAGTATGCTCCTAACGGATCTCTTCATGATGTTCTTCATGGTAAGTGATTAAGTGTCATTTTAGTTTTCTGCAAACGGATTAACGAAATAATTAATTTTACATACTTTCTATAAGAAAACACAATTACCTATACACCTAACTATATTTCAACCAATAGATTTTGCATCGAAAGTTGAAAACGACACTTATTTTGTAACAAAAAAAAAATTTCTACAACGACACTTAATATGAAACGGAGGGAGTATGGATTAGTCACTCAATACTTGAACATCTTGAAACTTTTTGGTGCAGGCAGAAAAGGTGTGAAAGGAGCACTGAGAGGTCCGGTTATGACGTGGCAACAGAGAGTCAAAATCGCTGTTGGTGCAGCCAGAGGACTTGAGTACTTGCACGAGAAGGTGAACCCTCAGGTTATCCACCGGGACATCAAATCCAGCAACCTGCTTCTGTTTGATGATGATGTTGCCAAGATTGGTGATTTTGATCTCTCTAATCAAGCACCTGACATGTCTGCTCGACTTCACTCTACTCGTGTGCTTGGAACCTTTGGCTATCACGCTCCAGAGTAATGCCCTTTTCAGCTTGTTTCATTCAAACAAAATCATCTTGGTTGTCTTGCTCAAACACTCTTCTCACAGATGAAACATTGTTGGGTTATGTGTTTCAGGTATGCAATGACGGGAACATTGAGCACAAAGAGCGACGTGTACAGTTTTGGCGTTGTTCTGCTGGAGCTCCTTACAGGTCGTAAACCAGTCGACCATACATTACCTCGTGGACAACAAAGTCTAGTGACATGGGTAATGTTTAGTGCTTCTGATTCTAGTTTGCTTTTATTAATAAACCAGATGTCAATGTTAAAAGAATAATGTGTAACTCAAATAGTATAGATTTTGTATGTTTGTCTCAGGCAACCCCTAAACTGAGCGAAGACAAGGTGAAGCTATGCGTTGATGCAAGACTACTTGGAGAGTACCCTCCCAAAGCTGTTGCCAAGGTATTCTTATTCCCATAAAATTGCTTTTCTCTTGTCATTGTTTCATTGCTGCATCAAAGATTTAACATTGGGTATAACTTAACTTAGAAGGCTTGTTTCTCTGCTGTGCTGAGATCAGAACCAAAGGAAGTAGGGAGAAACCAAATTATGTTTTTCTCTTTTTACCTTTAACTTGAAAATGCCAAATAAACAAAGCGATATAGTTGTTTTCCACATTCATCTCTATGACAATTGAGTCTGTGGTTTTCTTATTTGCCGTGTGATGATGATCAGCTAGCTGCGGTGGCTGCACTGTGCGTGCAATATGAGGCAAATTTTAGACCAAACATGAGCATTGTGGTGAAGGCACTTCAACCTCTTTTAAACCCTCCTCGTTCTACTCCACGTAGGAACCCTTATTAATCATCAGATATCCAAACCACATCTCAGCTGTTGCTTCATAACGATTAATCAAATGTGCTTTTGCATTCAAGTCCCACTTTTGAAGAGTTGTGTATGTATTTCTCTATCTGTACTCTGTTATGTAATTTCCATTATATTTTGTTTATTGTTAACTTAATAATGGTTTCACAAATCTCACTATTAAATCTTGAATAGAGATTCTTTTTTTTTGTATTCAGCCAAAAAGTCATCTCTTAGCAACTGTTGCTTCTCTGCAATTTAGACATTGTAGCCTCTGGGCCCTGTGATATCAGTTAGTCTCCCCTTCTTAGACCAGTTATCAAACAAAAAGGATGTTCTCTCTCCACTTACCACTTTTACTTAGTAGTAATCCTGTAAACTATTTCTGCATTTGAGAAGCTTCTTCCACATCCAAGATACGCTGTTAGTAGTCTCTTTCACTGTCCAAAAAGACTGCCGGTTCATATAACTCACTGTATCTGCTTCCCTTATCGGTTTGATGCCCAGTCCTCCTTCATGTCGTGGTTTGCAGACTTCCGACCAAGAAAGTATTTAGCTTTAGTTTGTTTGTAAAAAGTTGGGCCAAACCACAAGAATGCAAAACAATTATTAATGATTTGATTTGAAATTAACGACATGCTTTCCTAAATTCAACTCCACCTCCGGAAGAACGTGGTTGAAAAAGTAGATAGCTCTCGAGGATTTGGCCATTATGTTTGCCGTGGAGTCGTTGGTGTTTCTCCAGACTTTTTTGAGTGTGGGTCTAGGGGGAGATACCTCAAACCACCTTCTAAGCATTCCTTGAAGATAGTTAAGGAATTTTTATGAGAAAGTCTTGTATAAAGATTCAACATATTGTTTTCCTGATTGGTCTATATATATTATGATGTTTGACTTTTATATTTATGTAATTGTTAGTGTTATGTTTTCTTTGTTTATCTGGATGGAACTTAAACTCCAAGAAACGTATCCCCCTTAATCTCTCACCCTCTTTCGACAACAAAGAGTGTCAGGCAGTCATATCCACAAGAAAGCAATGACAGTCCTTGCTTTGACCATTTCCCATGTTAAACCAGAGGAAAAAATTGTGCTTTCTTTGCACTGCTGCTCCACACATTTCACATGTACGCAGCACCATCCAACCTCTGACGCAAGAAGATGTAATGCAAAATAACTCTAATGAACAAATAACTCCGGTAAAAATATTCATGAAAGAGATATAGCTTATGATAGGTAGGTAGAAAGAATCACTTAGCATATAATACAAAGAGTTCGCACCATAAACCAAAAATAACCAAGTACAAAAACTATTTTATCAAGAAAGAGTACAATCACTTATAAAGACGCGTAAATAACATATAACTTGTTGACCAATCAATAGCAGTAACAGCCTTTGTATAGCCGGTTAACAATATAGACATCTTACTGGGCATTTCGGGTCGACATGAGGATCCTTTTGGCCGGTGTGTAACCTAATAATATAGAACATTATGAGTTTGACTGAGAATCATTGGAAGATAAAGTAGAAGCCCTTCCGCTCTCTCTTGGTAACATATCGACTTGGAACTGGAACCGGACTGCATAAGAACTGATTTTTTAGGGTCGTATTAAGAACAATAGGGAGGAGTTGGTGTACCAGCTGGTTCATAGGAAATGTTTTCCACCAAAATATACCTCATAAACTCTTGATCTACAAAACTTTTACACACTAAAAATAAGCCTAAGCCTGAAAATCTTAGTATAAATTTTGGTAGTTGAGAAATATAAAGTGATAATTATTACCCGCAACAGTTAGTTTCTTGGTTATAAGGAGTTCTCATCAATCTGTGCCAATGCTAATATCCTCAAATTTCCAATCTAAGCTTTCATAGTATTAGCCACCAAAGATGAGTCGTTTGAGTGGTAATGATGCTAATTATCTCTAGTACAGAAAATGGGAGAAGAAGCCTACCGAAACAAAGAAACACACCATCAAAGAAGCGTTATTGTTAATAGTTTTTGAAGCATCAGATTAATTCATCAGAGAGAAGCATCGTCTATGAGGGAAGAGTATGACCTTACCACTACAAGAAAACATGCACTTTACTACGGTCTTATTCCTTGTTAATTCGTCGTAATGTCAACATTACGACGAATTAACAAGGAATCACTATTCGTTGTAAAACGCTCGTCGTAATGGACGTTTCGTCGTAATATCGTCGTAACTGTTACGACGAAAACCTTTCGTCGTAAGATAGAAGCGAAACATTCGTCGTAATTTCCTAGTACTATTTCGTCATATATTCCTTGTAACGCTTCCTTGAAAAATACTCATTTAATCCTTGTATATATTACGACGAATGTACATGTCCTTCCTAGTAATTTTGTTGTAATATATTACGACGAATCAACAACGAATTACTTGTAAATTAGTTGTAAATATTACGAGGACTATACAATATATTCCTTGTATATTCCTTGTAAAGTTTACGAGGACTTTACAACATTTTCCTTGTATATTCCTTGTAAATTTTACGAGGCTTTTAATTTGAATGTTTTTAATAATACGAAAATTAAATAATTTTAAAAAAATACTTTAGAATAATTAAAATTTTAATAAATTTAAATTTGAAAAACTGAATTTATAAAAGTTATAAAATAGTATTTAAATTTATAATACAAAATAAAAATATTTAAAATAAAATAAAAAATTTTAAATCTACGGGAGCTCGACATTGTCGAAGTAGTTGTTTGAGGTCTCGTTCCCTCCCGTAGAATCTCCAGGCTCTTCCACATGATCAGAAACAGGTGCTTGTCCGCTGAGATTCCGGCGTCTCTCCTGCAGTGCTCTCTGTAGAACCGGGTTTCCAACCGCCATGACGTCAAGAAGATCCTCGAGAGATTGCAAACGAACTTGCTGGTCGTCCACCTGAGCCTTCAGCCGAGCATTTTCATCATCCCGGCTAGAATAGTAAGACGAAGTGGCCTTTGGGACGTCATTGACGAATCCTATGCCCATCGTCCGCCCCTTCTTCTTTAGAGCCACCTTTTAAAACAAATATTAAAAATAGTTAATAAAATACTATAATTGAAATTTAAAATTAAAAATATAAATATAGTTTAGAAATTTACCTCTTCGAAGATCTGGTCGACCTCCTGCGTAGACAATTTGACGGACAATCCATCTGGAGAAGCCTTGGTTAACTGCGTCTCGCGCTCTTCAATTCGAGCAGCCACGTCGTGATAGATCGTCTCCGAGCGTGGATCTACAAAAGCCCCGTTTGCCTTTTGGTGAGTGATCTTGAAAAGCTCAGACAGAGATGGCATCACTCCGGTCTTCTTAGCCTACAAAAGCGTTAAAAATATGAGTTAATAATTAATTAAACAAAAAAATTAAATTTTAAAAACTTACAACTCGTAGACGAACTCCGGCGTGAGGGTTTTTCCCAGTTGTGTGAAGAATGGGCAAGTTGCCATCCGCATCCTTCGTCCTACGCGAAGAAGAGCAGTTGTTGGACTTACGGACCGAGCCGGGGAACTTCCAAAAGGCGATGAGGCCATCCCATACATCCTTCGTGAGCTCGGTGTGTTTTGCCTCATAGCCGTAGTACTTCCACTTATCCTTCCAATCTGAGACGGTGTTGCAAAGGCGGAGCTTTGCTCTAGCAACAAACTCCGCCTTAACCCTCTCGTTGATTGCTAAGGACCAGTGTCACCTTTGCTGAAACAATTAAACAAAAAGAAAATGTTTTAGAAAAATTAAAATAAATTATTAATTATAATTATTAAATAGAAAATTAGAAATTAAAATTCATACCGCGAAACATTTGAACCATGTGGTTCTAATGTGCTCGGGACTCATACTCCAGTTGGGATACGGCTCGATGAAATAACCTTTGATTGTGTCGGCGACGCATCGGCCGACACAGTTATCAACCCCAAACCTGAAAATAATATAAAATATGTTAGATGAGTATAACAAATATAAACTAAATTAAATAATCAAAATTAATAAAATTTAAAAACTTACCAATAAGTACCCTCCGGGGTATTGGGGTCCAGAATCTTTAGTCCTGCTCGTCCAGGCTGAGCAAGAAAATCCTCGACAGTATATATCGCGTATGGTGCAGATGGAGGGACAAGCAAATCCAGATGAACTCCGGCTGCTGGGGCAGGGTGTGGAGCCGGTGGAGGTGGCTCGTATGGAGGTGGAGGTGGGGGCATCGGCTGCTGTAGAGGAGGAGCCCAGGATGCTCCCTGTGTCTCCGGAACCGCCTTCGGATCAGTAGAAGAGGATAGTGCTGAACTAGATGTACCCGCTCCGGGAACAAACAAATCCGAATAAGTGGGACGTATCCTAGGTGCCATCTGAATTTAAAAAAAAATTCTAATCAGGTTCTAAAATATATAATTAAATTGTAATCACATAATCTAATCAGGTTCTAAAAAAATTTAATAATATTATGTTCCTTAATCTAACCACCTAATCTAATCACCTAAACTAACCACCTATTAACTACCTAACTAAAAAAAAATTAAAAACAAAAGACATACCTTGGAAGGGAGATGATGGAATTTGGAGGAATACACGAGGCTTGCCTTTTACATGTTTGTGAGATGTTGTGAAGGAAATGAACATATATATAGAAAATTTTTGAATCTAGTAGGTGAAGATTAAACAACAAATTTACAAGGAAAAACTTTACTACCCTTTTACCTATACTTCACAAGGAAATGACAACGAAATATCTTATTTAAAGAGCACTATAAACACATTTTCACCAAACATAAACGGGCATATTTTTTGTTGTAAAGTACTTGTAATCGTTGTACAGTTACGACGAATTTTTTTCCTCGTAACTTTATAACGACATTACGACGAATATATGTTTCGTTGTAAAGTTCTTGTAAAGTATATGTAAGATTACGACGAAGTAATTTCCTCGTAAAACGTCGTTGTTATGGTCATGTTTTCTTGTAGTGTACATTCAAGAATTAACTTATATGTGCTTTCTTGTGGGCTTCAGACTTATATCTGCAATAAATCATAACTGGAACACAAACATAACAATAAACAAATAGATAGAAGCAAAAAGTGATTGCTAACCTTTCGGCAAAAGCATCCGTTTCCCAGCTTTTTTTAAGAGATGGTTAAGTAGTGTGAACTTTTCCCTGAAAAACAGAATAAAACAAAGGCATACCACAATAAGCAAATCAAGGGGAAAACGCATAATTTAGTAGCTTTGACAGACTCCATCCACAAAACAACCCATTAATTAAAACTGTACATTGATAGACTGCAATATCAAACGCCAAAAGAATAAGAAAGCAAACTCATACCGCTACTTTGAGGATTGAAGCCAAGATTTACGGAATTCTCCAAACAATCCACGTTAGTCCATCAGTTCCACAGACTTGCTAAGTCGAGCGTTAATCCCCGCTCGCAATACTATTCTTTCTTGGTCTATTATATAGAAAGGATGACACTACAAGAAAACATAACCATAATGAGAAAATATTACGAGGAAAAATGTTTCTCGTAAATGTATGAGTAAGTTACAAAAACTTTACGACGAATGTGAATTTCGTCATAAAGTAGTTATAAAGTTACGAGAAAAATTTCACTGTAACAAAAATTTAAGAGTATAAAGTTCTTACGAGGAAAGAGAAAATTTATTGTAAAGTCCTTGTAAACTTTACTTGTAATTTTACAAGGATTTTACGACTAAATATATGACCGTTATTTTTGTTGAAATGTGTTTGTATCGTGATTTATCATGCTGATTTCGTTGTAAATTAGTTGTAAAATAAACGTTATAGTGTTGTAAAACACTAGGAAGAACTTTCCTTGTAAATCTGTTGTTACATCTCCACCTACCAAACTCAAAAATTTCCTATATATATGTACATTCTCATAACAACTAAAGACACAAACAAAAACAAAAGAAACGAATCAAGAAAAAAATGTCTAATGGTATAAATATTTATAAGTTACGGAGTTGGATATATACGCACAAAGATTCTGCTGGTAGAGTGACAAATTCATTTCTCGACGGGGTAAAGACGTTCATGTACCAGGCGGGCTGGACACCGATCACGCATGAAAGCTGTAAGATGTTTTGTTCTTGTCGGAAGTGCATGAATTCAAAATTTGCCCATAGTGAAAATTTATGGAATCATTTATTAAACATAGGTTTTACACCACATTACTATATTTAATTTCAACATGGAGAAGGTTATGGTGGAAATGAAGCTAGTTGTAGTAATAGTATTTTTCAAGATGCTGGTAATAATGAAGAACCAAATCATTTGCATAATGAATATAGTTACCATCAGGAGGAGCAGATGGTAGATCATAATAGGGTTCATGACATGATTACTGATGCATTTACAGAACAACTACAACAATAGCTGATGAAACTGAAAATGTTGAAGAACCTAACTTGGATGCAAAAATATTTTATGGAAAGTTAGATGCTGCAAATCAACCAATCTACAGTGATTGTAGAGAAGGTCTCTCTAAATTGTCTCTAGTAGCTAGGATGATAAATATTAAAATGGATTATCAATCACCTGAGAATCGCATGGATGCATGGGCCAAATTATTTAAAGACTATTTGCTAGAAGACAACGTGTCAGGTGAATCTTATTATGATATTCAAAAATTGGTTTATAGTCTTGGGTTGCCTTCGGAGATAATAGATGTTTGCATCAACAACTGCATGATCTACTGGAGAGAAGATGAGAAGCTAGAACAGTGTCAATTATGTAAGAAGCCACAATTCAAACCGCACGGATGTGGAAGGAATAGGGTACCATACCAAATGATGTAATATCTACCAATTACAAACATATTGAAAATATTATATCATTCTGAGAGGACTGTTGGAGTGATGAGATGGCATGATGAACATGTCCAGAGGGATGGCAAGGTCGTTCATCCGTAAAATGCAAGAGCGAGGAAACATTTCAACACGGTATACCCAGATTTCGCTAGAAATATTCGAAATGACTATCTTGAGTTATGCACATATGGATTTAGTCCATTTGGAATGTCTGGGAGAAGAACCACCTCGTGGACGAGTTGCTAAGAAGAATCACCTTTGCAAGAAGAAGCGTGTATCACTGAAGTCGAGGTATCTGAACAATTATCAACCAAATCCGCCTATAAACATTTTATGTGCTCAAATTACCCTCAGAGCAACTCTTAAATAAGAGATCGATTGTAGTACTTAGGTATTCTATCTACATATACTTGATATCTTATTCAATAGACTTTAGCTATCAGATTAAGTTAGGCAGTAAATAATGTAAAGCAATAAATAAAAAGAAAGTAAATAATTAAGGAGTTGTAAACGATTTAGGAAGGTGCTAGACTTAGGATCTCATTCAGGTTACCAGAACTACAATTTATAGATGCTAAGGGTTTGATCCTAGAACTCGAATGCAATAAAAAGATATCTAGCTTTTGCTGCGAGTCTAATCAGATGATTAAGTCCTATGTTCCAGTTGTCTCATGCAAACAAGGAACGAGTATCGATCGATACTATAGAGTGAGTATCGATCGATACTATATAGTGAGTGTCAATCGATGCTTCCTCAGACATTAAGGCCCCTAATTGATATCTTCACTAGGTTAACAAGACCAGTTGTTGCATGCTCCTAACAACCTAGCTCACTATATTCTTATCAGAAGCTGAACCTACTCTCGCGGTTCTCAATTATCCTAAGATCAAGGTTATAGTTAGATACTTTAGAACACAAACAATTAGATTGACTCTGTAAAGGAATATATTAAATTACCCTATAAATTCTATATTTTAGAAAACATCAAAACCCTAAAAAACCTAAACCTGGCAATGGATCTACTCATACATGATAGATGAAAGCATAATCATAGATGAATAGATATATAGAAATCAATATAAAACCAAAGGATTTTCAAGAGAACTTTGAAGGAGTTCCTCTCTTCGAGATAACCTGAAATAATAGAATAGAAAGAATGGCCTAAACAATGGCTTAGAAAACACATAAATAGGGTTTTAAGTTGGCCAAAGGCATTCTGGTAACTTGTGGTGACTTATGGGCCTTAGTCGGTCTTGAAATAAACTCGGCATGTCTGCTCGTATCAGTGTCGAGTGACACCAAGGTAGTGGTGCTGATCGACACTCCTTCTAAATCTTGACAACTTCCTCTAGCAAGGCAGACGTATCACTCTTCATTGAAACGAGCATAACTTTAGATCTAGCTGTCATATGGATCTAAAACCGGTGGCATTTGAAAACTAAAAATCTATCTTGTGCCAAAATATGAGTTCAATCGCACTGTGAGATAGCTAAACTTCTGATACGTATGCGCAGTTTTTTATCTCAAAAAGCTCTAAAATCTCTAAAGTTCTCCAGAACGTACATACACCTGAAAACACTCTAAAACAGACCCCAAACACATATAATGTACTTTAAAAAGGAATTATACAACGGTATAAAATGGTAAAAACCATGTTATATCAACACTCCTTAAATTTACTCTATAAATTCTCTTCTTTTCTTTATCTTAGGCATCGATGACTTAACATTTTCTACCATCATCAACCTCATAAATTTCAAACTCAGTCTATTAGATTTCTTTCATTTCTTACATACTGAGACTTTTCACATTGGAGCTATCTGTTGTAATGGTTAGGAACTCCTTATTTACTATGGCGAATTCCAATTCCATTACTAGGCTAGGGCGTTTTTACCTCAAGCCGAAGTACCTACCTAAACCCGAACCGAAGAAACTGAAACCAGATCCGAACCGTTATACAAAATTATCTGAATGAAACTTATTGCTTAGTACTTTGAGGTTTGGATATAACCTGAACCGAACCAAAATCCGAAATAGGATCCAAAGATATTTGAAATTAGTTATATATGTTAATGTTTTAAATATTTTAAAGTAGAAAATGCAAAGACATTTGATTTAGCAAATGGATACACATTTGATGAAGCTTCAAGCTTCTATACATTCTCACCATTTACTATTTCGAAACTTTACTTCAGAGTTTAACAATTACACAAATGGTCTAACTCTGAAGACATGATTATTAATAGTGCTCATATTTATATCGTACTAGGAAGTTTTTTAAAATAAATCTAAAATCTAGGATTATAGTATCCATTTTGTGGCATACAGAGTATTTGGTTTGGTTTAGCAGTTATAAATTTTTTTTGGTATGATTTACTATATTAGTCAAAACCCAGATTTGGTTTAAGTCTATTTTAAATGGCATAAACATAGACTAATTTTACACTGTTAGTAAATGAGATATATTGGTTAAAAATAAGCATGTTATAAATAGTTTATTCATATAAAATAAATTTCATTTAAACTCACATACTTTAACTACAAATATTTATTAAAAAATATTACACTCCCAAAACAACAAGTAGAATATTAAATTAAATAATGTGTAATAAATAAAAAATGTACTCAACTTAAAATTTTCGTGAATACAAATCCAAAACTTATATGATCCACATAAAATTAGCCTAAATGTTATGATTTTTATCCGAAATTTTTAAATTTATCCTAATTTACCGATATAATCGATTCACTCAAATAATTTTTTATCTGAATTATTCAAAGTTATCCGAAAATATGGGACCCAACCAGAATCGTTTGAGCTCAAAATTTTATTGGGTTTGTAATATTATTATCGAACCATATCAAAACGATATTAACCAAACAGAAACCAAACTCAAATTCATAAATAACTGAATGGTTTCTGTATCTCTTGAACCAAAAAATAAAACTATAACCGAGCCGAAACTGAACCAAAAAGATAAAAGAAAATGGAACCAAACAAAATTCCCATATCAAAACATATTAGTGAATAAACAGATAGATTAATAAATTTGTAAACAAAATTAATCTTTCGCTTTCATATCGCAGGTAAAAATCTAGTTTGAATTAAGTTCAATGCATCAAAGGAGAATAAGTTCAATATATGAATGAATGTTCTAGAAGTCTAAAACACTTGTCATTACTCAATTTTGATGGATGGTTGGATTAACGAATAAACTTTCCAAGGGAGTAGGAAAGACTTGATGAGAAAGTGATTAAAACTTGGTGAGGAAGTTTGCTCCTTCTCCCCACCTATAAATAGTTGGCTTTGGATCATTACAAAGCAACATGAAGAAAATCCTAAAGAAACGCATAAAGAAAGGTTGTAGGCAAGGGAGAGAAGTCTTAACTCCAACTTAAAGTTCAAGTTCTTCTATTCACAAAACCGTTCAAGAAGGTTCCATAAGGATGAATCGAGGTATTTTGCTAATCCTCCTTATAGTTCTATTAAGTGATTAGTCTAGATGTTAAAGATCTTAGGGTTCATGTAATAATGTTTACATGAGAGCTAATGGTTATAAAAAGTTTTAACTTTAACTTAAAGTTCAAGATCTTCCATTAAGAAAATTGTTCAAGAAGATTTCCGCAAGGATGAATCGAGGTATTCCGCTAATCCTCCTTATAGTTCTATTATGTGATTAGTCTAGAAAGTCATATAATCATGTTAACATGTGGTGTCAGAGCTAATTGTTATAAATATCTAGCTAATCCGGAAAGTGTAAGAGATCTATGTTTATGAAAGTAGATCAATTCTTAGGCAATGAAAATTATATCTATATTAATGTTTAAGTTTGTATGTGTAAACCTTATGAGAGTTTTTCGGAAATCTTGAATCATACATTATATGTGTGTATTCTACTTCGATCTTTAAAATGAGAAATACTGAATGCATAATTCTTTCTATACATAAAGCGTATATAATTAAATTAAGTATTTTTGCATGATTTGTATAAAATAATACTTTCATATAAAGTGCAAAATTAGAGTTTAGATATCATCACAGTGAATTTCTCTAAATGATTTTAAAATACAAATTATTGTTCAAATAAGTATTTGATATTAGTAATAATTAGTTACCCACATCTAGACTATATACACAAACTATGATCAAATAACTTATAGTATGTTTGTATTGTACGAACTAAGTATATCTACAAATAACTTAGTCTCAGTAATTCGATACATCACTTATAAATGTTTTTTTTTTGAATACTATGATTATTGATGAAATATGGTTGCTACCCACAAGAGCACCATAATTTATTGGCATAAGTATTCATTAGAAATTTTGGTTCGGGTTCGGTTCGGATCTTTACGAGTTCAGTTTGGGGTCAGATAACCTATTTAAATTATTTAATTTTTTTAAAAAAATTATATATATTTTTAAATATATCAAAATCTAAAAATAAAACAATATATAACATATACATTTGAATACTGTATGCCAAATTACCTAAACTTAACATAAAATTAGTTTGGTTTGAATAATTGGATGAGAAATCAATAGATCTTTTAAATACTTTTGGTGTTTTAAGTATTGTTTATATATTTTAGATATTTACTCTTGACTATATGTATATGTTTCTAAATATTTTGAACAATTTCAAAATATTTTATTCATTTTGGATATTTTTATTGATACTAAATTTAAAAATAGTTAATCTATTCAAGTATATAAATCTGATTTGGATATATTCGAATACCCGAAATATTTTGGTTTAAATTGGGTTCGGTTCAAATTCTTTAGATACTAAAATTTTGAATTCATTCAGATATTTAACAAATTTTTATTTAATAAATTTTGATTCAAATTCGGTATTATTTTTTCAGACCGGATTTGGTTCGGTTCTTTGGGTTAGGATTTTTTTTTGTTGAGCCCCTAGTGTGAGTACGAGAAGTCATACACATTTCATGAGACCACCGACGTTTATGTTCGGAGCAATTTAATATTTACATTTTTATATAATGGGCCGAAAACTAAAACCCATTTTATTTTAAAGCCCCATTACATTTTTAATTATTGGTTAGGAATGAGAGGAGAGGTGTTGTTATCAAGACTGTCACATTTAGCTAACGACTATTAGACCTAACCAAACCAAAATCACATCATTTCAATTCCCATTAACCTAAATTCAAGTGTAGTGAACGCCACGAATCTAACACCCAATCTACATTACTATATAAACACAAAAAAAACAAAAGAAATGTTTCACTAATTGTGTGTCGTTCTCGTGTAATAATGGAGAGGGAAAATGGTTGTAGGACCGTCTTAGGTGGTCGTGCAGAGATAGACACAAGACCACCCTTTGGATCGGTGAAAGAAGCTGTGGCTTTGTTTGGAGAGAAAGTTTTAGCCGGGAGAGGTCTTTGCAACTAGGTTTAGAGAGGTAACTAATGTATGTCCATATAATCATGTATTTTGATTTTCTGGTTAGTACAACATGTACTTATTGGTTTACAGGTTCGAACAAAGTCAGTGCCTTGTCCTCAACCGAGATTACGATCCCTAACACTCGAGCTTGAGCAGACGAAACACACTCTTACAAGAATCCTACATCAAAACACCATCCTCTCCAACCAGATTCAAACCCTAACACTGGAACTGGAACATGAGAGGAAAGAGATCAAACGACTCAATATGGTTAGGTCAAGTCTCTTAGAGAATCCAGAGATCGAGGAACTCAAGTTCGTGGAACATCATCAAACGACCACGTCCAAAGATGTTGAAGAGATTGTAACGATGGAGTTTGAGAAGAGGAGACTTGTAACGTTCGCGAGCTCTCCTCTGCTTACACGTGTGATGTCAAGCGTTGAGGAAGAGAGGAAGGAGAAAGAGAAGATTTTAGAGAGGGTTTCTTCAGTGAAGAAGATGAAACCAAAGAGGGGGTTCGCTATGTTCAGGGGGTGGTTTAGAGCAACCCGTGGAGGAGACTGATCACTCTTCTATAATGCATATATTGTTACATAATATAGCTAACTTTGATGATGAACTGATGTGTATCAATCTCGCTTTGAGATTTTGATGAATAAAACTATGGTATAAGTATTTCTTGCCGATCGATCATTTATTCTTTACTACTTGATTTATTAGATTGAACGTTTATACACATTTTTCTCGTCAATCTTAGAATGTGTATATCACATAGACCAGGTTGATGGCTATCGTTATACGTAGTAGGAAAAGAACCGGTGCGATATCGCATAGAAATTCATTTTGTAAAAAAAAAATGTTACATTGGATATTGTAATAATATATATAAATTTATGTTGATATGATCCCTTTTATTTATAAAAATATCTTGAATTTCTAGAAGAAGTTCTCACAAAACACCAACATTTACTATATTAACATAATAATTAAATAAAATCAATTAAATTGATAAATTATACAATTCTTTTTTCAAAATCATTAACAGCTCGTCACCAAATGGGTGCGAACAGGTTATCACCGAAGAGGGAAAAAACGAGACGTCACCAAAAGGGTGTGAATGGATCATCACCTAAGAAATGCAAACATGCTGTGATCAAAGGTGCGCAAATGGATCGTTACCCAAGAGGTGTGAACATTTTGTAACCAAAGAGGTGCAAACATTTTGTAACCAAAGAGGTGCAAACATTTCATGGCCGAAGAGGTGCGAACATTTCATGGTCGAAGAGGTGCGAACATTTCATGGTCGAAGAGGTGCGGATATTTCGTGGGCGAAGGGATGCAAACATTTCATAGCTGAAGGGGTGCGAACATGTCGTGTCTGAAGGGGTTCGAATATTTTGTGTCCGAAGGGGTGCGAACATTTCGTGTCTGTGGGGTGCGAACATTTCGTATCCAAAGGGGTGCGAACATTTCGTGTCTGTGGGGTGTGAACATTTCGTGTCCAAAGGGGTGCGAACATTTCGTGTCTGTGGGGTGCGAACATTTCGTGTCCAAAAGGGTGCGAACGTGCCATGTCTAAAAGGGTGCGGGCGTGCTATTTTCGAAAGGGTACAAACGTGTCGTGTCCGAAGAAGTGTGAATGCGCTGTCAATGAAGATGTGCAAACGTATTATCGCCAAAAAGGTGCAAATGTATCACTGCCAAAATGGTACAAACTAAAGGTCATAATAATATATATGAATAGTCATAACTTTCCAAATTTGTAGTAGTTATTTTAAAATAGTATTTTTACGATTTATTTTGGATATATATATGATTATTAAAAGACACTTTATTGAATAATGAAAAGACACAACTTTTAAAGCTAATATATATTTTTAGAAAGACATTTATTGGGTATTTTAACATTTTTAAAAAAATTAATTTTTCTTTTATAATGAAAAGACATGATCGTTAACTTTACAATGAAAAGTCACAAAATTAAAAGATGCATATATTGTTTAATAAAAATAAATAAAACTATGACTGTTGGATTGAATTTTTTTTCTATAAAAAAATAATGTCAGCAAGTACAAAACTTGAGTTTACTATTATATATAGATCGTATACTTGAATGTATTTGTCAGTTTTTAAATTAAAAGTTGCATCTATCGGTTATGTCTTTTCATATATATATATATATATGTATGATATTTATACTGTGTTCTACAACAATTTCATTACGAATCACTTTTGTTTGCCTCTCTACCTGTTACCATTTGAAATTTGATTGGTTAAAATAGGAATCCCAACAAAAATAACAGATAGTTCATTTTATTTTTCAATTTGCTCATAACCATTTATTAATACTTCATATAATTTTTTAATTAGTGTTAATATGAAATTTGCATTTCTTCTTCTGTTTATATGAAAAGTTGTATTTTTTAGTTTTTGAAGTGAAAAGATACAACTCCTTTTTTTTGTCATCAAGTGAAAAATTACAAACTTCTGTTTCCGAAAAGATACAACTCTTAAACTAATACATTTCAGTTTTTTTTAAAATAAAAAGATATAATTTTTAATAGTGAAAAGATACAATTTTAATGAAGAAACACAACCTTTCAACATTAATTGGATTGTTATTAATAACCGAAGTATTAATATGAAAATTTCCATTTTTTATTTTATTTATATAAAAGTTGTGTTTATTAGTTTAAGTAGTGAAAAGATACAATTTTTTATGAAGAAACAAAACATTTCAACATTAATTGAGATTGCTATTATTAATAGAAATGTTAATACGAAAAGTTGCAACTTTTATTTTATTTATATGAAAATTTGTATTTATTAGTTTTGGAAGTGAAAAGATACAACTCTTAAACTAATAAATTTCAGTTTTTTGTATGAAAATGCACAACCTTTTTTAGTGAAAAGATACAATTTTTTATGAAGAAACATAAACTTTCAACATTAATTGAGATTGTTATTATTAATAGATAGATAAAACTTTTTTGATAAAAAATAAAATAAAGTTTATTACATATAAATTCAAATGGCAAGAAACAACTATTCTTAAGAGTAAAGTACTGTGATGAACTGTTTGTGGGTTTTGTTTTTCTAAAAACCATTTTTCATTCAATCAAGTTTTTGTTTTTGTAAAAAACTTTTGAAGAATATGTCCATGTATTAATGTAATCTCATAGAGTTAAATCACCGGTTCTCGTTAATTAGACTTAACCGGTTTGTTGGTTAGTCTTAGTCACGTGTTCTAACATGTGGGTTGGGTACTGTAAAACAACGGTTTATAAGCTGTTATAACTCAACCCTAGCTCGAGCTGAGAGAGAGAGATCTTTAGGCGAAAAGAGCAAGAGAAGAATCGGTGGTGACTCAATGTAATCTAGCTCAAGAACTAGAGCAGAGTAGTGGATTGCTGATCAGAGATCAGCCCCAGGAAATATAGCGGCTCTCTCACATTGAGAGAGTGCGGTGAACCTGGGTCATCATCTTGTGTGTTTGATCTACATACAAAACGATCAAAGATCCTAGTAGATCAAGAATAATCAAAGCAAGGGGTCGCACAAATTGGTATCAGAGCTTGTGTTGAGCTTCGAGGAGTTCGCGATTGAAGATCGGAAGAGTTCTCAGTGCAGTTCGATGAAAGGATCCAAGATCGACATTGAGAGGTTCGATGGCGATGGTGACTTCTCTCTCTGAAGAGAAGGATGTACGCTAATCTTAGCGTATCCGGATTGAAGGATGTTCTTGTGGAGAAAACCTCAAGTTCAGAGGTAAAAGAAGATGAATCAGGTGAAGAAGACTCCGATACGAAGAAGAAGGATCTAGCGGATAAAGAATCAAGACTGGAGCGTTGCGAGAAGGCGATGAATCTTATCTTTCTAAACGTAGGAGATCACGTTCTTAGAAAGATCGAGAGATGCACAACAACAACAGAGAAATGGTCTCTTCTTAAAGTACTCTATATGCCTAAGTCACTTCCGAATCGTGTTCATGCTCAACTTAAGCTATACAGGTTTAAGATGCAAGATCACTATTCCATTGATGAAAACCTAGATGATTTTCTCAAGAGTGTGGGAGAACTGAGTCATCTGAGTATTGAGGTCCCTAAAGAAGTACAGGCAGTGCTATTACTTAATGCGTTACCATCAAGGTAAGATCAGCTAAAGGAAACCTTTAAGTAGAGTAGGGATGTGATCAAAGTTGAATATGTAGCTAGTTCAACTAAATATAAGGAGAAGGAGATGAAAGATACTTCAGGGACTTGTCCTAGTTCAGAAGGACATTACGTCAGAGGAAGGCCGGAAACCAAGAGTGGGTCTAGTTACAAGGGAAAGAAGAACGTCATGTCAAGATCAAAATTTGCTAAGGGTAAGAAGATCTGCTAGATCTGCAGAAAAGAAGGTCACTTCAAAAAACAATGCTACAAGTGGCTAGAGCGTAACAAAGGGAAGTTTCAGTTTCAGAATATTCATGAGTCCTTAATGGCTAGGGATGATGCTCAAGATTTTGGTTGGCTTGATAGCAGGCGAAGTAAATTTGTCTCAAAACCAGAATGACATGGAAGAATGGATCTTAGACACAGGGTGCTCGTTTCACATGACGCCTAGGAAAGACCTGTTTATTGATCTTGGAAAGCAAGCTTCAGGAAAGGTCACAATGGCTAACAATAGTCATATTGAGGTTAAAGGGACATGTTCTGTCCGGTTCAAAAACTCAGATGGTACTATGTTTCTTCTCCATGATGTAAGATACATGCATGGGATTGCAAGAAATTTGATATCTTTAGAACTCTTGAGAGCAAGGGCTGTGACTTCAAAGGCTCTGGTGGGGAAATAAAGATTGTGATGGGATGTGTAACTATAATGAATGGGGGGCGTAGAGGAAATGATACTCTCTACGTTTTCAAGGGCACAACCATTAAGTCAGAAGCATATGCAGCTTTGAAAAGGGAAGCATCTCAAAATGAAGAAGCAAGGGTTGCGGCTACAAGACTGTGGCAGAGCAGGTTAGGCCATGTAGGACATAAAGGTTTGGAGGTTCTTGCTAAGGAAGGGTGTATTGATAAAGGAAGCATCATACAGCTTGATTTTTACGAGGATTGTGTAATCCGGAAGGCTCACAAGGTGAGTTTTGAGACGGCTAAGCATGTCACTAAGGAAAAATTGGACTATGTCCACTCAGATCTGTGGGGTTCACCGAACGTACCAAGAAGTCTAGGGATCTGTCAATACTTTGTTTCCTTTATTGACGACTGGTCCAGAAAGGTATGGATATATTTTCTGAAGACCAAGGATGAAGCATTTGGGAAATTTGTTGAGTGGAAAAGAATGGTTGAGATTCAGTCAGAGCGAAAGGTAAAGAAGCCCATGACAGACAACAGTCTTGAGTAATGTAATCTCATATTTGATCAATTCTGCAAGGATGAAGGGGTTGTTCGTCATAGGACATGCACATATACCCCTCGACAGAACGGGATAGCAGAAAGGTTGAATAGAAGCATCACAAATAAGGTTCGAAGTATGCTCAGCGAAAGTGGACTTGATTTGAAGTTTTGGGCGGAAGCAGCATCCACCTCAGTTGTTTACGTAATCAACAGGCTTCCATCGTCAGCAATTGATTTCAAGATTCCAGAACAGATGTGGACTTCAGCAGCACCAGATTTATCAGGGTTGAGACAGTTTGGGTGTGTAGTTTATGGCCACGCAGATGAAGGCAAGTTGAATCCAAGATCATAGAAAGGGGTCTTCACTGGGTATCCAGAGTGAGTCAAGGGATTCCGAGTGTGGCTCATTAACGAGGAGAAATGTGTGATCAGCAGAAACGTGATCTTCCGTGAATACTTGATGTACAAATACATCAACAAGAGTATAGAGACAGGTAATCCTAATCTTGTGAATTATGATTTAACTAACACTAGTTCAAGTTTTGAGTTTGCAGGGGATCAAGAAGAGCAGGTCAGTATTCAAGAAGGAGCCACTGAGGCATCTGAAACAGAAACAGATCAACAAGAAGGAACTTCACGAACATCTGGTGAGGGAATTGATCAACCTGATCTGAGTAACTACCAGTTGGAGAGAGACAGTGGTAAGAGGCAGGTCAGCCAGCCGATGAAGTTCAAGGACTATCAAATTTACGAGGGGGATGACACCATAGCAGGGTATGCTTATATCATGATAGAAGATGCTGGAAGACCGGAACAAAGCAGTTATCAAGATGCTCTTGAAGATCTTGATAGTGAGTTGTAGACAGGAGCAGCTGACGAAGATATGGCATCGTTGGTAAAGAATATAACTTGGATATTGGTAGATCGAGTGAAAAAAATCAGAAGCCTATAGGATGTTAGTGGGTCTTCAAGAGAAAGGCAGGCATTGCAGGAGTTGAGGATCCGAGATTCAAGGCGTGACTAGTAGCTAAGGGCTATGCGCAGAAGGAAGGAGTGGATTTCCAGGAAATATTTTCACCAGTGGCAAAGCATGTTTCGATAAGGTTTCTTTTGTCAATGGTGGTTCACTTTGATATGGAACTTCAGCATATGGATGTGAAGACGGCGTTTTTACACGGATATCTAGATGAGGACATCTACATGGAGCAGCCTGAAGGGTATGTTCATGAAGCTCATCCAGAGAAAGTGTGTCTACTTAAGAGATCGTTGTATGGCCTTCGACATTCACCTCGTCAATGGAATACTAGATTTGATGATTTCATCTCAGGGCACGGCTTCACAAGGAGTGAGTATGATATTTGTGTCTACTTCATGGAGTACGAGAACAACCATTTCATCTACCTTCTGCTATACGTAGACGATATTCTCATAGCATCACAAAGTAAGGTACAAGTCAGTAGTCTGAAGAAACTTCTAAGCTCAGAATTTGAAATGAAGGATCTAGGCGATGCTAAGAAGATACTTGGAATGGAAATAACTAGAGACAGAGAAAGAGGTACTCTGACTATTTCCCAAGAAGACTATATGATGGAGGTGTTGGGAAGCTATAACATGGAGAAGTCCAAGAAGGTATCCACACGTCTCGGAGTTCATTTCAGACTAAGCTCAGCAACAGAGAAGGAAGTCAAAGAGCAACATGATTACATGAAGGATGTTCCATACCAGAATGCAGCCGGGTCCTTGATGTATTCGATGGTAGGGACCAGACATGATCTTGCATATGCAATTGGGATGGTTTGTAGATTCATGAGAAATCCTATAAAGATTCATTGGTAAGCTGTTAAGTAGATCTTACGGTATGTGGGAGGTACAATGAAGATGAGGCTGTGTTACAGAAAGGAGGGACATTTTGTGGTAAAGGGGTACTGCGATGCAGATTATGGGGCAGACCTTGATAAGAGGAGGTCAATAACTTGTATGGTGTTTACATTGGGTGGAAACGTGGTGACCTGGAGGTCAAGTTTGCAGAAGGCTACAGCCCTATCAACGACTGAAGCTGAGTGGATTGCGTTGGGTGAGGCATCAAAAGAAGCTTTATGGCTTAGAGGTTTCATTAATGAATTGGGGTTTGAGCAGAGTCAAGTTGAGATTTTCTGTGACTCTCAAAGTGCTATTGCGTTGTCGAGGAATCCAGTACATCATTAGAAGACGAAGCATGTAGACGTCAAGTACAACTTTGTTAATGAATTGGTGAGTGAGAAGATCATTGATGTGGTGAAGATAGCTACTGAATACAATCCTGCGGATATATTCACGAAGGTACTACCAGTAGGAAAGATGAGGGAGGCTCTGAGATTTCTCAGGGTCACAAAAAACTGAAGTCTTCAAATGCAAAGAAGCCAAGCCGAGTGGGTTTACTCGGAAGATCAGAAGCTGAGTGAGTTTACTAAGGAGGAGTTGATAATAAGAGTCAACAAGAGAAGCTAGTAAATGGGAAGCTGAAGCTGGTGTGGTTTCAGGAGGAGTTAACAAGGAGGAGTTAACAAGACAAGTTTGGGAGATACATCAATGCTGGACAAGGAGGAGATTTGAAGAATATGTCCATGTATTAATGTCACCTCATAGAGTTAAACCATTGGTTCTTGTTAATTAGACTTAACCGGGTTGTTGGTTAGTCTTACTCAAGTGTTCTAACACATGGGTTGGGTACTGTAAAACAGCGGTATATAAACTTTTATAACTAAACCCTAGCTCGAGCTGAGAGAGAGATCTTTAGGCGAAAAGAGCAAGAGAAAATTTGGTGGTGACTCATTGTAATCTAGCTCAAGAACTAGAGCAGAGTAGTGGATTGCTGATCAGAGATCAGCCTCAGGAAATATAGCGGCTCTCTCACATTGAGAGAGTGCGGTGAACATGGGTCATCATCTTGTGTGTTTGATCTAGATATAAAACGATCAAAGATCCTAGTAGATCAAGAATAATCGAAGCAAGGGATCGCACACCTTTTGATTTGTAAATCTAGATTTTTAATAAATATATTTCCTAAAATTTAGGGAAGCTAGTTTTTGAAACTTAACCAATTTTTGAAGAAAAACCAAAAACCAATTTTTGTGAGATTTTATTAAAAAACGAATTTTGTCTCTTTTTGTAGAAAGTACTACATTTTCAATTAATTGATAAGTAATAAATAATATTTTCTATAAAATTCTCATAAAAGTTTTTGTACCTAAGATATCATTTAAATAATTTATTTGGATTTCATATCTGTAAAAAAATTCTATAATTATATATAATATTATTTAACTGTAAACAATTAATTATTAATTTTTATAAATAAAATAATTGAATAATTGTAATAATTATTAGACACATTAAACAATAACTAAAATTATAAAAACATAGTATATTAATACAATATATTATATTAATCTTGGAATATAAAAAATAGGCACTCAAGTTTTAAAAATAAGAAATGTATATAAGAAAATTTATAATTAGTTTTAAATTTTTAAGTATTTTAATTTTTATAATTTAGAAATATTATATTATTATATTTTAGTATAGTATTATAAATAAACTAATTTAAAAACATGGTACTGTATTTTAATTTTTAAATAATAATCATTATATTTTGATAATTTTGTGATTTTGTGATAAAATTATATTTTGATAAATTTTAATGGTATTTTAAATATTTTATTTCTATTTTTATATTATTTTGAATAATGTATTCATTATTTAAAAAAATAAATACTGCAAAACCAAAAATCAAAAATCAAAATTTTGAAGCTAAAAACCAAAACCAAAACCAAAAATCAAAAACTAGCTTGGACAAGTTTATATATGTGATTCAAATGTTCAACGTTATTTTTTCGTTGTAAGAGTTAAGGCTTTTTCAATGTGGACATAAAGAAACAACTATATGCATTGCCAACATTTAAATCAATCGATTCCCTGTTTCTCCTAAAAAGACTCCACCATCTGGAATAGAATAGCAAGTTCTTGGTAAAAAAAATTAGGTCGAGCTTCGCAAATGTGGTAGTTTTGGCTATCATCTCCAACTATCTCTTTAGGGTTCATTCTTCTCAAATTTTTGTTTGGATCCGTTTTCTTTAGATTTGCAACCTTCTTCGACATATCCTACTGTTGGATATGTTGGTCAAAAATTGAAATACATTAGGAATTAAGTAAACCGATACACATATAATGTTTAAGTCATATATAATAAAGGAAGAGATAAGATTATGTTAGGACTATGAGTTATCCTCGAGCGTTATATAAGCTCGAAGTCGTGAATTCAACTTGTAACATTTTTCTTCTCTTCATGCATCATTGACCTAAAGCTGTTCGTGCTAAACTTCGTGGTGAGGTTGAACATATAGTGAATTCCTAGAATACCCTAGCCCAGACATTGGAATGCTCATATCAAAGCTCAGAACTGGTTTACTTTCTCTGTGTCGTCTTCTTCTCTTTGCTTACTATACTTATTACTTGTGTTACTAGGGAGAGAGAGAGGGAGAGAGAGAGAGTATCAAACAAACTAATTGTGTGTTGAGTTGACTAAGGTTTCAACAATTGGTATAAATCATCCATGTTAGGATCTCAAATACATGAAGAAGTTGATTGGTTTGATGGATCTAGTGATTTTATGTTGTGGAAGAATCGCATGATCGCGTATCTTTGATATTTAAGTCTGAAAGAGACTCTTGTGGATGAGAAGTTTCTACGAGAACCAGCTAAACCTGAAACAAAGGAGGAAGAGGATCAAACGAAGGAGGGGAAGATTGCAGGTCCAACACAGTTGATATTGATATTTCGAAAGTAGAAAAACTAGAAAAGCCATGAATCTTATTGTTCTGAATGTTGGTGACCATGTCGTAGGGAAAATTAGACACGTTCTCTCGAAGGCGCTCTAAAAATAATATAAACTTAGTCTAAAAAGTTTCTTAAGATAGGAATATGTAGATAAAAAACTTAAATTGGACTCTTTTGCAAATATTGGAAATTTTTGGGCACTTGTGAAAATTTCTAGAAACATCACTAAAGAAACGTCAGTTGACTGATCTCCACGGGTGTCGACTAATACCAAAGGTGGTGTTGATCGACACCAACTCCATATCCAAATTCTGACTTGGTCTCTCAACATCATTTTTCCTTATGCTCCACATAATTCCAAAACCTTTGAAGTACTCCAAAATGTATTTGAACTTGTAAAGACTCTATAAGACTTAAAAATATAATAAAGTCTCTAAAAAGACTTATATCATGATCAAAATCTATAAAAACCTTGATATCACTTCAGACGATCTATAATCGGCATGTAAAACATTCTCTGTTTTGGTATGTTTTTCCTTTTGCCATTGTTCGAGTGGTATCAATCTCACCACAAAACTGACCATGAACTAATTTTGAATCTTCACCCGTCCAAAATAGTATACAATTCTTCTCGCAAATTTCAATCTTTTATACTAGTAACCCTAACGCTTGTTTCAGTTTCTTTGTTTCCTAATATGATGTTGGAGCTTTATTAGGTTGCGGGAGCATTTTTTAAATGCTACAAATATCTCATCAACTCATGCTTCTGCCAAATCATAATCTATATTCAATTTCATCATTCGTGAAGCAACATACAATTGACAAATTTCTTCTTCACACCCATCGTAAAGCGATTGAGTAGCCACTTGAAATGCTTCAAAAACACTATGATGATATGGCTCTGCAATGTTAGTCTCTTCTATAGGTTTCGACATGTATGGTGGTGCTATGTCTTCCCCCCCATGTACGCTTCAACCAGGAGCATTCCAAGTAGGATTCTCCTCATTCCCTCTTCATTTGTTGCATGATTCGCCCCCGAACTTTTACCAATATCATAAAACTTTCCTGGTCACTCCTCCAAACATAGTTATTTCCTTTAAAATCCGTACGAAAAAGATGTCTTGACACAATTTTTCCATCTAATTTCTTCACGCTATTGCATCCTGCATATGGATACAATAAACTTTGATGCTATGCATAAGCTGCTTGATTACACGCAAATTAAATAAATGCGTTAATGCCTCTTAAGAAATTTTAAAACGCAATTACTCTGTGGATCAACATCCACTCCCGTGACTGAAAATAGAAAGATATATTTTTATTTATAAATTTTGGGTGCACATTTAAAGTTTTTACTTCTACATCACTCTCTTCAAATAATTCAGTTAGCCAAGTGCATTTATATAGTCCAGTCTAGCCATGACATAGCAATGTTAAAATCATGGCTATCTTAAAATATTGTAAGTGCAAAGATGACACCACAATTAAGTAATGCAGAAAGTAAACCAGAGACAAAACAATACAAGCAACCACTATGCTTTATTAGAATCTCGTTTTAAACAATCTTTACAAGACTTGCTTAATCAGCCTTACACAGTCTGTTAACACCCTAACAACTGGTACTGACAGATTCCTAAGTTACCTGCTTGTATCTCTCCTCCGTCACGTACTTCGGCAACTGCTTCAGCACGACCAAGAACACACCAAGAGCTTCTCTCTCTATAAAATCAGTCTATGTGTCTCTGTCTGATTACAGACGACCCCATAACTATTTTATAGTTATTCTCTAAGTTCCCGAAACCCTAGTCTCCAAGGAACTACAATATGGACATCTTCCATACCAATAAGTGCAACTTTCCTTTTTTGGAATGCACATATTCCTCTTCCTTTAAGTCATAAACTTGCTCCCCAAGTTTATTCCTCTTGCCTTTTCTCCAAGATACCCACTTGCTCTCCAAGTCTACACGACTCCAGCTTAGCATCTTGACTCCACATGGTCTTCACCACTCAACACGTCGTCTGCGTCAGCATCTACGTCAGTGATTACTTCAGGGCAGACATCTTGCATCTTCAAATATGTCTGCACAACGAATACATTCTCTGCACAAATGACATATATTCCTGCCATGTAAATAGTTACAGTTTAGCCATGTAATTGACGTGGCTAACTTACTTTCGGTGATCCGATTAAGCACAACACACACTCCTATGTCGCCAAAAAAAGTATAAAACCATTGCCACGACTTAAACGTATCAAAACTTAAGCTATTTAACCAGCCACTTTTTAACTGTGGCAAATTTGTGGTTAATATTATAGCCACGAGTTTTATGTGTCTACTTCTCTAGCCATTGTTTTGTCTCGGCTACATTGTGGCTATTCTAACCACATATTTGTGGTGAATATAGCCACGATTTATCTACGATTTTTCTGAAATTATGGCTAACTCATAAATGTGCCTTAACTGTAGCTAAACTGTGGCTTTAGTTTTAGGCTAGCTAGGCATGCACGTTCGGGGGGGGGGGGGGGGCGTCGGTTTCGGTTTGGTTGATTTAAATTTTCAAACTTTTAGTACTATGCTCATAAATTCCATTTGAGTTTGCCTAATTATTGGATCTTGTTTGGTTCCTTCCGAATTTTAACCAATGTCTGAAATCGTCCAAAATTTTATTTTCGAAATCTCTCAAAAATTGTCAAAAAAATTTCAAAATATATAAATTGTTCACAAATCTAATTAAAATTTAGGTAAGCTATCTAAACTAACTTAAAGTATTCAACATAACAAACGAAACAAACTACAAAGATCTTTCAAATACTATAAAATATATAAACTACCTTAAAATATATAAAAACAGTAACATACGTAACTAGTTTCGGATATCTTCGGATCCTAATTTGGATTTTGGTTCAGTTCGGTTATACACAAATCCCAACGTACTAAACACATAACTTTCATTCAGATATTTTTGTATAACGGTTCGGATCCGGTTTTAATTTTTTCGGTTTGAATTTAGATACGTACTTCAGCTTGGGTATAAATGCCCAGGCCTAGTTTTAGCCTTGATTTCTCTGTGAGAAAGTCGTGGCTAAGCCTAAGATTTTACTAGTGTTTATATTGGTTTTTATTATTTAATAAACAGAAAACAAAGAAGAAAACAAAATGTTATATTTCTCTTTTAACATGTTTTATTTTCTGTTTTTAAAATGGTAGATTGTGCTCCCTTGAATTCCAATCCTCATCAAAAACTAAAACAATTCTACTCCATATTTCAATCGTAAATACACAAAAGTCTTAAAAGAAACGGTGAAAGCAATATTTGTTTATGAAAAAAAAAGTTATTTTCGAACTGAAAAGTTTTCTAATTTTTTTATTTATTAATCGTTTAGCAGAAGTCGAATCTAACTAAAACACATAATCCTTCAAAATAATTATATATTATACTAGATTTATTGTTTTGGTTCCGAGATTGCTTACTTGGCAACATCAGATGGGGCTTTCACGAATTTTATTTCGACAACACGTTTCTTTTCTTTTTGGTCAAAGACCACGTTTCTAATATCAAAATGGCAAACGAGAAATTTGTAAAGTCGTTTTATATTTGATTGAATTTTGATAATTTATATTTCATCGATTTATTCACATAACGGATATAAGAGTTTAGATTCAGAAAAATGACAAAATTCCAGCCAACAAAAAAATGGGAAACGGACCTAACTGATCTAAACAAGTCTTTTAGGGAGAATTTCACAAAAAGGGAATCACAGTCCATGATGGTACACAAGCCTCACATCTTTGCTTCTTATAGAAATAACGTACTTTGAATTCCCAAAAAGCATTTAAAGATCTTCTCGGATCCGCAGAAAAAATCACTTGTATATAGATAAGCAACTCCTCAGACACACATAATTGCATATGTCAGGCCTATGCCATATGAATGAAACATGTATGCTCAAAATATATAAAAAATATGTATACCTTTGGTACTATCAAGTATCAACTTGATTCATTCTCCTTTTCTCTCTCTCCGGATTCAAAATGAAAATAGGCAGTTTGGTCAAGATGATAGATGTGTGCAATTGATGTTATGTTTGAAGAATTGTAAAGCCTATTGGATTCGAGATCTCAATGATGTAGACTACGTGTTTTCTTCTTAAGGGTTCAGTTTTATGGTATGTATAAAGTATAAAGAGGGATTGCTCACATAAGCTTATACAAAGCAAAAGTTAAATTACATGTTTGATATCATCATGATACATAATGAAATAGTTAGACTCCGATTCTCGACCGGTTGACTCTCCAAACTCAGTATTTACAAAAGAAAAAAAACATCATGAGCTTAGGCATATTATAAATTCAGGGCCAATTATATAATTTAAAATAATTATAGATTGGAAGTAAAATTATTTATAATGATATTTTAATTACCTTAAAATAAAAAGAATATATACATATTAATCTTATTTTTTGTCAAACTGAATACTTAGTTCGGATCAGTATTTATAAACAATATTTATAGTTACCAAAATATTTATGGTTATCCAGAAATATTAATATAATCTTTTATAACAACAAAATTTCATGTGACTATACATGAAATTTTGTGGTTATGAAAAAAATTATAGTAATTTTTCTGTATAACCATGAGTTATGAGAAAAAAATATATTGCTTCGAAAAATGGTGTTTGTTCCGTGGATATTTACTGTTGGAATAAGCTTGAAAGGATTAAAAGAAACTTGAGAAAGAAGACATCCTAATCCTATTGGTGTTTGGTTTTATTAAGATAATTACGTTGTGTTTTTGGAATTATCTAGATAATAAGATAAATATAGGATTAGGAAATAAACACATCTATATATATAGATGTCGAGAGAAGTCGAGAGATAAGAGAGAGAATTGTGATTGAGAGTTTGTGTGCTTGAGTTTTTTGAGCTAGTTTTTCTTGAGCAATAAAAGGTTGATTTCGAGATTACATATTCAAAGTTTACACAACAATATTTGGTATCAGAGCCATGGGTGATATAGTCGTCGCGAAACCTAAAGAAGGGGGATCTTCATCGATCAAGTGCCCTATTCTAACCTCGACAAACTATACCGTATGGGCCATAAGAATGAAGATTTTACTTAAGGTGCATAAGGTATGGGAGATAGTTGAAACCGAAGGAGATGATGAAGACAAGAACAATATGGCCATAGCCATCATATTTCAGTCAATACCCGAAGTATTGATCTTTCAAGTGGGAGAATTAAACACCGCCAAGAAAGTATGGGATGCAATACGAACTCGTCATGTAGGAGCCGAACGCGTCAAAGAAGCAAGGCTACAAACACTTATGGCAGACTTTGACCGGTTAAAGATGAAGGATAATGAAACAATTGATGAGTTTGTAGGAAAATTATCAGAGATCTCATCCAAATCAATGGCATTGGGAGAAGAGATCGAAGAAACAAAGCTTGTTAAAAAGTTTCTCAAGTGCTTGCCTCGCAAGAAATATATACATATAGTGGCATCTCTGGAGCAAGTTCTTGATCTCAACAATACGACCTTTGAAGACATTATAGGAAGACTTAAAGCATATGAGGAACGTGTTCGTGATGAAGAAGAGAATCAAGAGGACACGAGCAAGCTACTTTATGCAGAACCACAACAAGAAACACGCGAACATAACAACTATAACAACAATTACAGAGGAAGAAATCGTGGTGGACATTCTTGTAATAGGGGACGAGGCCGAGGACGTTCCAATAATGGACCTAGAGACATGTCGAGAATTACCTGTTTTAGATGTGACAAAACAGGGCACGTAGCATATGATTGTCCAGAACGGTTACTTAAACTCCAAGAAGCACAAGAAGCTGAGAACACATCTACACAAGAGGCGGACGAGCTCATGATGCATGAGCTGATTTATCTAAACGAAGATAAGATTGTACCAAGCAACTATGATGTGATAGACGAAGACATTTGGTACCTTGATAATGGAGCTAGTAACCATATGAGTGGAGATCGAAGGTACTTCTCTGACATTGATGAATCAGTTACTGGAAAGGTTAGATTTGGTGACGACTCCAAAATCGATATCAAGGGAAAAGGAGCAATAGAATTCATAGATCGAAACGGAGAACCAAGGAGGATGACTGAAGTTTACTACATTCCTGACTTAAAGAGTAACATCATTAGTCTTGGACAAGCAACTGAAGCAGGATGCGACATACGAATGAAAGGAGAGAGACCTGTAATGTACGACAAAGACGGGAAACTCATAGCAAATGCAGTGAGGTCGAGAAACAGGTTGTACAAAGTTCGCATGGCGATCAAAGATGACCTATCCTTGCTATCCAAGACAGCTAACGAGTCCAGCAAATGGCATGCAAGACTGGGTCACGTAAACACAGAGACAATGCGAAACATGATACAAAAATATCTTGTCATAGGAATACCCAAGTTCGAGATTGAAAAGAAAGTATGTGGTTCGTGTCTGATGGGAAAGCAAGCAAGACAATCTTTTCCCAAATCCACGAGTTACAGAGCTGTGGAGAAACTCGAACTTGTTCATGGAGACTTATGTGGTCCGATTAATCCGAGTACTAGTGCTGGAAACAAATACATATTTGTACTTATCGATGACCATACACGATATATGTGGACTATACTGCTCAAAGAGAAGGGTGAAGCATTCAACAAATTCAAAATATTCATCAATACTGTGGAGAAAGAGACAGGAACACGAGTTAAAACTTTCAGAACAGATCGAGGTGGAGAATTTGTGTCACGTGAATTTAACTCGTACTGTAATGAACTAGGGATTAAACGTCATCTTTCTGCCCCATACACTCCACAGCAGAATGGAGTGGTAGAAAGACGGAACAGAACCTTAATGGAAATGGCGCGAAGCATGTTAAAACACATGTCCATTCCAAATCTGTATTGGGGAGAAGCTATCAGACATTCAACCTATCTACTGAACCGTCTTGCTACGAGAACACTCAGAGACAGGACTCCATATGAGGAGTTTCATGGGAGAAAGCCCAACATCGCACATATTAAGGTTTTTGGTTGCTTAGCCTATGCAAAAGTAGAAACAAAACTCTTGAAGAAACTGGATGATAGATCACGAATGCTAATTCATCTTGGCACAGAACCAGGATCCAAAGCATACCGTTTAGTTGATCCAAAAACTAAGAGAATTGTGGTAAGCCGTGACGTGGTATTTGATGAGACAAAGGGCTGGAACTGGGACGGAGATGACGCAGAGAATAAAAGAGCGGGAGAATTTGAAGTTATCAAAACAGAGTTGAGTTCCGAGCAATCATGTGATACATATCGTGAAGATCAAACAAATGCACCACGTCTCATTAATCTTGAACCTGAATCCGGGGAGGAAGATGGAAGTGATGAAAATCAAAGTCAAGAGGAAGAAAACGGAACAAAACTAAGAAGATCAACTCGTCAAACATCAAAGCCACGATACTTAGATGACTACATCTTATTTGCGGAAGAAGAAGGTGAAAGACTACTTATGAGCGTGAACAATGAGCCAGTCAACTACGATGAAGCCAAGGAACACTCGGTATGGGTGCAAGCATGTCAAGATGAGATACACTCGATTGAGAAATTGGATTGCTGGACGCTTGTTGACCTTCCATACGGGGTGAAGCCCATTGGTTTGAAGTGTATATTTAAACTTAAACGAAATTCAGATGGAAGCATCAACAAATACAAAGCTCGCCTTGTAGCTAAAGGCTATGTACAACAACATGGAATTGATTATGAAGAAGTATTTGCTCCAGTCGCAAGAATAGAAACAATAAGGCTGCTAGTGAGTCTTGCAGCATCTCATGGATGGGAAATACATCATCTTGATGTAAAGACGGCATTCTTACATGGAGAGTTAAAAGAATCAGTATATGTTATGCAACCTGAAGGTTTCGAAGTTAAAAACAGTGAGGGCAAAGTCTACAAGCTAAAAAAGGCGTTATATGGCCTTAAACAAGCACCGAGAGCATGGAATGACAAGTTAAACAAGATCTTAATGGAACTAAAGTTCATACGTTGTCATAAGGAGCCGTCAGTCTATCATAAAGAGGTGAATGGGGATCGTCTCATCATTGCAGTTTACGTCGATGATTTGTTTGTAACGGGTACAAACATGAACGTAATACGAGACTTCAAGAAGGAGATGGCAAGTAAGTTTGAGATGAGTGATCTAGGAAAACTCTCCTATTACCTTGGGATTGAAATACAACAGCATGACAATGGGATCACCATACACCAAAATCGATATGCCTTAAAAATTTTGGAAGAGGCACAAATGAAAGATAGCAACTCAGTTCAGATTCCAATGGAGTTTGGTCTTAAACTATCGAAAGC